>PITA01004507.1:11515-122729 GCA_004023965.1 Spilogale gracilis
TCTGGCTTTTGGGGGGGACCCCAGGTGTGCGGGCTGGCGGGTCACAGCCTCCCCACTTCTGCCCCTAGATCACCGCGGTGTGCAACTTTTTCACGTATATCCGCTATATCCAGCAAGGCCTGGTGCGGCAGGAAGGTGAGCGTCCCCTGGTGGCCGGCGGGACTAGCCGGTGGGAGGGAGCGGGCGGTGGGGCCGTGGTGTGGGGCCAATCTATGTGCTTGGCGGTCCGGGCAGAGGGGAGGACTCTGCCAGCTTCTGCCAGGTCCTGCTGCCTTCTCCCACCCAGAAACTTCTCCCAGGCCCTGGGACGTGTGGGGACTGCTTCATGTTACTGGCCTGGCATTGGAAGCCCTGCACGATGGGGAGTCTCTTATGGATCTCCTCCCCACTGGGGGTGGCCATTTGATACCAGCTGCGGCCTCCCTCTTCACCCTGGCCCGCCCAGCGGGTCCTCCATCCACCTGTTGTCCCCTCTACACCTATTCTGCAAGGCCTTGCCTCCCGCTCCCCAACCGAGCTTCGCTGTTTGGAGTCTGAGCCTCTTCCAGTTTGGGCATCAAAGCCTGGGAGGGGAACTTGGACTGACCCCATGGCTCTGCTGACCACTCAGGGTCTGTGAGATCCGGCGAAATGGGGCTGGGAAGCATATGTAGCCCACCACATGTGTGGCAGTGTGCTCGTGCGCGTCGGTGTCGGGCTATGGGCGTGATGCCGTAGACATCACGTGGCGTGGCGGTGTAGAGTGTGTTCAGCTCTCAACCGTTTGCAAGGCCTCGGTGTGGAGCCTCAAAGAGATCAAGCCACTCACAGAGGTCATCTGTGCTGGGGGACTGGGGAGCCCTAGGTGCTTGCCAGCTGCCCTACCCGAAGCCAGGGGAGAGGGGCCAGGCCATCTGCTTAAGGTGACCCTGTCCCTGAGTTGTCCACGTGCTTTCCACCTGCAGCGGAGCCAATGTTTTGGGAGATCATGAGGCTGCGGAAGGAGATGTCGCTGGCCAAGCTCGGCTTCTTCCCGCAGGAGGCCTAGGCCATGGCCCGGGGCCTAGAGGGGGGCTCTGAGTGGCAGCCAGCACCTGCTGTGGCACAGACAGAACGGAAGTCAGGGTCCTGGAGCCAGCCCTGAGCCAGAAGCTCAGCAGAGGAACAAATGGCCAGGCCATGGACGCCTCGCTGCCATGGTACCAAACCTCTGTCCCGGGACGGACAGGACTTCGTGAACAGACCCTTCTCTGTCCACCAGTGGCACGACAGCCACCAGGAGACTTTCAAGAAAGCACCAAAGACCAAGGAGCTCGGATCCATACTCAGGGGCTCAGCCCTTGGGAGGGGACACCTGGGCAGCGCCCACATTGCAGGCCTGGGCGCTGCTGCTTACAGGTGCCTTTTTGTTGCCACGTCCTCAGAAGGGGGCTGTGCTGGTTGGCCTGACCACCAGGGTATCCCGACCCCAGGCCATGGGCCACCAGCACCCCCTGGTGGCCATCTCTCACCAATTCCCAGGCGGCCTTCCTGTTGGAAAGGGGGCCAGCTGCCTCCAGTGTCCGGTAGGCGGTGGGGCCACAAGGGACTGTCAGGGACTTGCACACCAACTGTATCTCCTTGAGAACTCCCCCCAAACTGTTCTAAGATGGATCAGGACCCCTCCTCCTTGCACTTGACCTTCCTCTCCCCCATCTGAGCCCTGTGCTCCAGGAGGCCCTACCCCCATCACCGCTGGAAGGATTAGGATACTTTTCTCCCAAAGTAAAATACAGACAGGGCCTCAGGACACCCGTATCTGTGTTCAGCTGTGGGTGGACATTCAGACAATTGGGCCTGAGGCCACCGAGCCCTGCACACAGGACCAGGGTAGGGTGGGCAGGACCCAGGCCCGTCCTCACCCCTCACAGCCCACTGGGGACTGGGGTCCACCCTGGACACATCCCTCACCACAGCTGATTTCCTCCTTTGAATGGAATGTAACACGATCTCTATTTAATAAAAGAAGGCTTTGTTGGTAGAGGCCGGGCAGCCACGCGCCTTCACTTCTGTGCCCTGGGGTTCACGCCAAGGCTTGGGCATCAGAAGGAATGGAACCAAATCCTTCCCCAGCCCGCCCTCGTGCTTGGGATTAGGCCCAAATCCTGAAGGGATTGCTGTGGGGAGTACCACTAGAGTCCTCTCTGGCAGCCCTTGGGGATGTGGGTTATCAGGGCCGAGCCTGGCTTCTCTCCCCTGCAGAGGCGCCAGCTGTGGGGGGGTCGGCGGTGCTGCCGCTGCCGCTCACGCTGTCTCGGGGGCACCTCGGGCAGATCCCCTTCCGGTCTCCCTGTGTCTGTCTAATGAGAGGTTAGAGTTCAGGGGCAGAACCTGGAGGCTGCCTGGAGAGTGCAGGACAGGGGCGGGATCAACTGGTGATACCACAGGGAGGGATGTGGCGGCCCCACCTTCCCGGGCTGCTTGTGGACAGACTCTTAGCAAGGGCCCGGAGTCCCAACGTGGACCTGGGGAGGTGTCTTGTGATTCCAGATCTCCTCCCACATGCGGGCGTGTGGGTCCCGTGGGGGGTCTCAGGGAGGGGCAGAGCATAGCAGCTTCTGGGGCTGCTGAGGGGGGCCCTGCTGGCCTGAGGCCTCAGGCTGGCTACGAGCTGGCCAGGACTCTGTCAAGGCCATTCAGCCCTGTCACTCTCTCCAGCCAGTCGCCTTTTTGCTCTTAGTCTCCTGCCTTGCATATTCCCACTCTCTTCCCCCACTGCCCTTCCTCTGCCTTCCGCCCCCCTCCGTCTCTGACTTGAATTCCCTCCCTCTCCCCACTTCTCAGGTGTCCACTGATCAAGTCTCCTCTGACCGATGTCCACTCTCGTCTACTCTCGTCTCTAGGGTGTTGGAACACAGAAATCGATAAGGGGTGTCAGGGGAGGGGGTGTGCAGCCACATTACGCGGGGTGACCCCAACATCCTCTCTTACATCCTCACCTCTTGCTGCCCTCCTCTCGGTCAGTCCTGGGGCAGCTGAGGGAGAAAGAGCATGAAGGCCTGGGCCTTGAAGCATCTCTGCCCCTGGACGAGTCACTCCCAGGGCCTCGGAGACACCAGGCCATGTTTCAGAGCCCTGACAGGATCCCACAGCCCAGACATGCTCTGCCTGCAACCTGGAGAGGATTTCCTGTCAGGCCCAGGTGGGGCTGTGATGGGTAAACAAGAGCAGAGGTACTCGGGTGGGGTGCTTGTTAGGGTCCCAGGGACACACGATCTGGCCTTAGGACCTCCAACAGCAGCTAACACCTGGGCACTAACATCAGCCCCGGGGCCGTTAAGGGACCCACACCCTATTAGCAAACCAATGCACTTAACCTTCAGAGCCATGCTAGCACCCCATTTTGCAGCGGAATCCCCCGAGGCACCTAGAGGTCACACAGGTAACCGTGCCCCTAGGACAGGAATGCAGGAGCCCAGCGCTGGAGCCCCATCCGGGACACCTTTTACTAAACACCTGCGGGCCTGATGCTTGATGAGGCCCTTCCCTGTTTTTCAGAGACGGAGCAAATTGAGTCTCAGGCAGAGGCAGAGCTGGATTTTCCTTATGTTTGTTTCCCAGGTTTTCACCCGGTTACATCTGGCCTGACTCCCACTCTTCGGGCTTCTGGGAGTGACGGGGGTATCTCTGGAGGGAGGGGCTCGGGGCTATGGCTCTTAGAGCTGGGAGAGGAGGGTTAACTGACATCAGCTGGACAGGAGTTGTTCCTCTTTTTTTTTTTTTTTTTTTTAAAGATTTTATTTATTTGACAGAGAGAAACACAGCCAGAGAGGGAACACAAGCAGGGGGAGTGAGAGAGGGAGAAGCAGGCTTCCTGCCGAGCAGGGAGCCCCATGTGGGACTCGATCCCAGGTCTCCAGGATCGTGACCTGAGCCGAAGGCGGTCGCTTAACCGACTGAGCCACCCAGGCGCCCCAGGAGTTGTTCCTCTTAAGTGAATTTTCTAGAGAACTCTCTGAGTGCTGCCGGCATCCGTGCTCACCTCTTAAAAGCTAGCGACAACCACGGCCGTGAGCCTGAGTCCTCTCGTGGGCCTTCCTCAGTGCTCTGCTGTGTCATGTTTTCCCATCTGCCAAGCCTGCCCTGATGGGATGTTGCCAGGACTGTGTACGTGGGCGAAGGGGCTTCAGTTTGCCCCTCTGTGAGCTGGGAAGATTAGACCCCATGACCTTTGCAGCCCCTCCCCCAACTCTTCCATTTATTTCATTGGGGTAAAAAAGCACAATTCACCATCTTCACTTCCTGCTGTCGTCAACATGTGCCGGGCTTTCTTCCCCCATCGATCCCCTGATAGACACGCGGGCAGCTTCCACCCGCTAGCTAACGTGAGCCGTGCCGCGTCGACACGGGAGTGCAGTGATTTCTTCGAGGCCTTGCCTTCCATTCCTTCGCATATTCACCAAGAGGCGGATGATATGCTGTCGTTCTGCCTTCAGTTTTCCAAGGAGAACCCCAGACCGCCTTCCATGAAAGTGGTGCCATTTTACGATCCAGCCAACAGCACACTGGGGTTCCAGCTTCTCCACGTCCTCGCCGACACGTGTCACGGTGTTTTTTTGATCGTCGCCATCCTAATGGCTGTGAGGTGTCCTCACTGTGGTTTCGAGGTGCATTTCTGCGAAACTTAATGCACTCGAGCATCTTTCCTGTGCTTGTTGGCCACGTCCGTGCAGCCGCCTCGCACTAAGCGCCACCCTAGGAGCCCCACTGCGCGCACGGCGACGCCACTGGGGAGAGACCGTTTGACTGGTCCGGCCACGGCTCTGCTGTCATTCTGTGGCCCCGCGCCCCGCACACACGGTGAAGAGTTCTGTGTCCAGGGCTTAGTAACCAAGCCTACTGTGTGGTGAGATTTAACTCAAAGCCGAGCCGCAAAGCTTGCAGGACCCAGGCCTGGCCTTTAGGGCTGCTCTTGCTGGCAGGCCCAGAGCTTTCCCCGCACTCCTCAACTTCCCTTTGCTTGCTCGCTGCACCTCTGCCGCTTGCCCGAGCCCCGCTGGCCTGCACAAGTATCCCTCAGCTCCACGACCCTGGCTAGTGGTTCCGCAGGGGGTGGAGACTTGAAAGTGCCCCACGAGAGGCCTGTTTGTCCGCTCTCGGCCCCGAGAGAAGCTCTGGGCCAGGGGCCTGCCACGGGTTGGAGGGGCTCAAACTCAAGCGGGCACCTTCCGCTCAAAATGCTTCAGCAGGCTGGACCCTCCCCCTGTCTTTTGGCTCCCCTCCCCTCCCCCTGCGTAAGCCCAGTGCCTGGCGAAGGCCCAATGGCAGCTCAGGAATGTCAGGCGGAGCCTCTCCCTTTCCAAGTGGTCTGAGTGAGGGGCTCCAAGCCCGGACAGGGAGTGGGCGGGGAGGAAGATCAGAGAGTCTTAGGTTCTCCCAGGGCCTCTGATTTTAGGACAGTTGCAAGGTCCACTGTGTTGAAGCCTGGAGGGGAAAAGCCACCTATGGAAGGCCCGGAGGCCTGCAGAGAAATCATGTGGGCGACTGTTGGTTTCACTCTGAGAAAGAGACCCAGTCCAGGCCTTACAGGAACACAACGACAGGCGGCTGGAGAGCTCGACCTCCACTCTCTCCTTGCCGGCAAGGTCAAGTGCTGGAGGGATGGCTCTGTGGCCCCAAGCCCTGTCCTTGCTTTACCTCCTGGGGGATCCTGTGCAGGCTTTCATCTTCCTTGTCTATCTGGGAGCAGTTAGGGCAAGTGGAGGTTCTGACCCACTCCAGTCTCCCAGCTGCCTTGCACGTGGTTGAGACCAGGTCGGGGCCCAGGGAAGGCAGCAGGGGTTAGCATCTGAACCACTGAAGCTAGGGTGAGAGCCACGCTCCTTGTAGAGGGGCTGAAGATTTGGGCAGGAGGTTCTTAGTTCCCCTAAGAGCCTGCCGCCTTCATCCTTGTGCTCACCCGTGGACATGGTGGCAAGCCCAGGGGTATCTGCTGTCACTGTCCCCTTCAGCCACCAGCCACACACACCTCTACCGCCCCCTCTCCCCGCCTCATGCTCAGGGAGGGGGTTCAAGGTCACCTCAGTGCTCAGGCAGCCCAAGGCCATGGTGAAGACAAGGCCTTACCGGTTGTCCTGGCAACCAAATAGAAGTCTCTTGGTATGAAGGAGAACCCAGAGGCCCCTTCAATCTTTCTGGGCGCCCACGCCCTCCTGCCCCACAAATACTAGCCTTAATGATTTCCTACAAATTGTTAAACCAAGATAAAAGGTTAGCATATCAGAGAAACATACTTGGTGTTCTCCATGTGCGTTCCCAGAACCCTCCCAGCATCACCACCGCCCTGCCAACCTGTTCCAAGTGCAATTTTCAGCTCCCAAGCCAGCCCTGCTGAATCCCAGCCTCGGGATGAGCTGAGCGCTCCTGCCTTAACAGGCTCTCCCATGACCCCGCTGGATTCAAGTCCCCTACCCGCCACCCTGAAGCAGAACCTTGGCCTGACTGCATTCCACGTCGCATGTGGACGCTTCGCTTCTAAGAACAGGTGTCTATCTCAAAAACAGACAAAAAGTAGTCAGGGGAGCACCATACACTCTCAAAAGGACTTGGATGTATTTAAGTAAAAAGGGGGGAGGGTGCTGTAACATGTAAGCCACCCGCAGAGCAGCCAGAGGATGACAGCTGCTCTCTACGATTCCGGTGCCCCTGCTCCCCTTTCACAGCCCTACCCAGCAGCCCCAGCCGCAGGAAGACCACCGCCCCCGCGGACGGCCTAGTGCCAGGCGGGTTGGCGCGGCTGGCTGGTCGCTCAGCCCCGACGGCGGCCTCGCTGCGCAGACGCTGGGGACCTATCCTTTGTAAGCTGTTTACAGTCACCCCGAGGCAGCGTTCCCACCTCCGTGCGCTCGGGACTGAACGTTCCAGGGCGCGTGGCTGGAAGCCGCGTGTGCGCAGACTGTGGTTCCAAGCCCCGTGGGCGCAGACCTGGGCCCCGAGGGCACGGCCGCACCGGTCAAGGGTGTAAAGTCCCCGTCCCTCCCGTGTCCCCCGCCCCGCCCGCTGGGAGCCGGGAGCCGCGAGCTGGGAACCCGGAGCCCGCGGCGGACGGCACCCTAGGCAGCACCGGGCGTGGTGGCCGCGGGCCCCGAGGGCGGGCTGGGCCCGCCTGGACGCCGCCCTCGCCGGCCCGGAGCGCCGCGCAGCCAATGGAGGCCGAGGCGCCGCGCGGGGATTGGAGCGGGTGCGGGGCGGGCCGGCGGGGCCGGGCGAGGGGAGGAGGCGAGGCGGGCGCTGTCAGCGCGGTTATAAGGAAAGGAAAAGTTCCCTGCGCCGGGAGTCGGGCAGGCGCACGCTCCTACGGCGGCCGCAGCGGCAGGGCGGGGCTGGCAAGGAGCCGGTGGCGGAGGAGGACGCCTCCGGGGCCGCGACTCGCTGCCCTCGGGGACCTCGCCAAGGTACCGGGAGTCCGAGGGCTTTCGCACGCAGCGATGGGCGGCGTCGGGGAGCCGGGCGAGGGGCCCGCGCCGCCGGGGGCGCCGCTGCCCACCTTCCGCTGGGAGCAGATCCGCCCGCACAACCTGCCGGGCGACAAGTGGCTGGTCATCGAGCGTCGCGTCTACGACATCAGCCGCTGGGCACAGCGGCACCCCGGGGGCAGCCGCCTCATTGGCCACCACGGCGCCGAGGACGCCACGGTAAGGAAGCCCACCGCTGGCAGGGTGGAGCCTGGCGCTCACCGGGGCCTGGTCGTGGGCACTGGGATCCTCTCCACTTGCGGGGTCCTGCATCCTTTCCACTCTTCACTGACTTTTGATCTCCTGGTCTGGGACCCAGGATTTGGATGGACAAGCCAGGGCCGATGTGGAGTAAGGAGGCCACATCCCTGCATGGTGGACCTGCAGACAGGCCCCGGAGCCGGGTTGGGCGCCGGCAGGAGGGTGGCTGTGCAGGAGTAAGGGGCTCTCAGAGGTGGGTGTGTCATGGCCAAGGAGCCCTCCCTGGGCCCTGAGCTTCTCCCCTCAGTTCTGGGTCCTCCAGGCCAGGTTCCTTGTGCTGAGTGCCAGGGGTAGGGTGGGGTTCCCCAGAAGACTGGCAAGGATGTGCCACCAGAGGCTGGGGGCTGGGCAGCAAAGCTTGGGCAGGGCCCAGTGGTCTGTGGCTTTCCCCAAGAGCTGCTGTAAACTGCACTGAGGGGCAGTGACTCACCTCTCCTGGGCTGCCAGCTGCACGTGGGAGAACTTTGCCAGCGAGGCTGGGTGGGCCTCCTCGGGAAGCATGGTCACCCCAGGAATAGGTTGGCCCTGGGGGACCCCTTCCCAGCCCATGTCTAGACATGTCTTGCCAATGAGGGATGTGACCCAGTCCACTCGCACTGTCTGGCCAGAGTCCAGTGGTAGAGCAGCCTATTGTGGGAGGCTTATTTTTCACCAGCCCCTTCCCGGAGTCCAGCAGCCCCCCATCCCAAGACGAGTTGAGGCCACGATGCTCTGCCTTGGTGGTCTAAAACTCTAGGTTGGCCACCCTGGGGACCAGGAATCTTTAAGATATCAGGACATGAATCTCTAACTGGCAGAACTTTAAGCAGAAGAAATTGTGCTCTGTCCCAGGAGGTCAGCGCCCCTGATTACCGGGCTGCCGGGTTGGACAATCTCCATGGACTCTTTAAGGGAAAAGGTCTCTCTTCCCCACTTCCACCCCGAGAAGCTGAGGGTTTAGAGTCAGAAGCCGCCTGAAAGTTGAGAACTGGACAGAAAGCCTTGTCCCTGGGCCGGGTGGTGGCCATGGCGTTAAAGGGGACTGGAGATCAACAAGCGTGTGGCCACGCACGGGCCGGTATGCGTGTGAGTGCTGTGTGTGCTTGTGTGCATGTCTGTGTTTCTGCTGGGGGCAGGGGCGGGGTGAGGTGCCAGGGCCCTGGCCACCCCCGAAGGCCACCCCAACCTCAGAGCTAAGGAGCAGGATGGAGGCAGCTGAGATGAAGGATAACACGGAGCTGCTCCTCTCCTCCTCCTCCTCCTCCTCCTTTAAATATTTTACCTATTTATCTGACAGAAACACAGCCAGAGAGGGAGCACAAGCAGGGGGATTGGGAGAGGGAGAAGCAGGCTTCCCGCCGAGCAGAGAGCCCGATGCGGGGCTCGGTCCAGGGACTCCGGGATCATGACCTGAGCCGAAGGCAGTCGCTTAACGACTGAGCCACCCCAGCGCCCAGACACAGAGCATTTCTTGATTACTTGTTCCTGCTTGGTGTCCAGGTCAGTGCTGGGGGCTCCCACATGGGAACCCCATCAGACAGCGCTTGACCCCATGATCTCCATCTGACAGGTTTTTGCATTGGTTCATCACCAGTAAAGTCTGTTTCCCATTTCCAAAACATGATCTGTGTGCTCCCTGGGGCTTGGTCCCACTGGAGACTCAGAGTGACCTTGAACCAGGTGTTACTCCTCTGAGCCTCAGTTTCTTCATCTGTAAAGTGGGGAGAGGAGGGCCAGACAGTGAGCTGGCTGCAGGCAGGACCGGGCCTTCTCAGCTCTGTGGTCCTGGGGCTGCCACGTAGTCACTCCTGGCCGGGATGTGTGGCACTGGTAAGCGTGAGCGTGCCCTGCAAATCACACAGGGCAGGGACCAGCCGTGGTACAGCCGCCGCTGGGCTGCTTGGCCATGTCTGGGACGGGAAGGCGTTGCATTGGAGCCATCTTGGCTTCCTCAGGGCTCCGAACACCAGGCCCCAGAGCACAGGTAGGGGCGGGGCAGCCCTCATGCTAGGACCCTGTTCCCCCGGCCACCTCTCACTAGCCCCAGCCGCCCCATCAGCTGTTCTCATGTCCAGGCAACAGAAGCCTTCCTGCCAGGAAATTCCCAGAGTTCCTGTGCCATGAAGTCAGCCTGTGACCATCCTGGGATACAAAGCTGGGTACTCTGGGGAGAGTGCTCTGGGCTCTGAGCCAGGTTTGCCGAAGAATCCGGCGGCGGCTCGAGGCTAGTAGATCCAGCCAGGGAGGGGTGAGGCCTGGCCGCTGCTGGTCAGAAGGATACCAGGGCCGAGCACTGAGTACCCACTGTGTGCTGGGCTCCAAATTCAGCATTTGCTTTATTGATGCTCCTTTAATCCTCAGGATACCCGTATGAGGCAGTTACTCTTAGTGATTTTCCCACTTGACAGATGGGAAAACTGAGGCTCAAAAAAGAAAAGTGGCTTGCAATTAAGTGGCGGGTTCTGAGATGTGAACCTGTAGCCCATCCTCTTTACCACATGCTGCCCTGTGACCTAACTGGTTTTTTTTCCATTCATTCATTCTTCACTTACCGAATCATGAAACCCATCTGTAGGCACTCAGTGAGCATACTGTAGCCACCAAACTCCACTCTAACCTCTGAAGATACAGCCACAAACAAAACATTGCAAGGGTGAAGTTCCTTGGCAGAGGGTCGTGCTAGAGGAGATCAGTGGGGCTGGAGTAGAGCAGAGGGGAGAGGGGCAGGCACTGAGAACCAGAGGTAACAGGAGCTGGCTCCCGCTGGGCTTCTGTGTCCTTGAAAGCAGAACTTTGGTTTTATTCTAAGGGGATCTTGGAGGGCAGAGTGGGGAAGCCAGGGTAACCTGAGATGCATTTAAAAGGAATCAGGAGAAGGGCAGGAGGCTAAGGGAAGAGACAGTGGGGTCTACCTTCTTCTAGGTGAGGCCACTCAGAAGAGGTGGCCATTCACCGGGGCTCTGAAGGGAAGGCATGGCCGGGGCAGGAGCTGCTGGGGCCACAGGGCACTGGAGCGGGGGTGGGGAGGGAGGTGGGGAGGTGGTATTAGGAGTTAGCTTCAGGAGTGTTCAGACAACAACCCATTGGTTGAAGGCAGATACGGATGTTGGCCCATTTTGCTGGCCCGGGTCGCAGAGGACCTGGCTCCGGAGCCCAAGCTCCCACCCACCATGCCGGCTGCCTGCGGGGATTCCGCATGAAGTGTGACCGCCCTGGGCTCCGGAGTGGTTTCTGCAGGATCCCCACCCACTCAGGCTCCCTCCCAGGCTAGTTGCAATGCCCTGCTCCTGCCCTGGGGGAGTGCTGGGCAGCACACAGTATCGACGGAGGGACCCTAGTGGCCCCAGCACCCTGGCAGCCCTCTGCTTTTCTCCCCAAGGGCACCCAAGCGTTGTGCTTTCCCACAGAAGAGCTAGGGAGAGCCAGAGCTTGCGGAGTGAGCTGGAGAGCAGTGGTGGAGAAAGGACCACGTGTCAGAGCCAAGGGTGCTAGGTGGAACCCTAATGTGGGTGCCGGCCTGTCACCAGGGGCACCGGGCGCAGGAGGGCCTGTCCTTGCTCCGGACTGGCCTGCATGGGTGGGGCATTGCACCTCCTGGGTGCCCTTTGGCCTCTATGCCTTCATGTCCTCATCTATAAAACCAGGACCCTGGTACTGCTGCCCCACTGGCCTCGATGTGGAATGCTGGGGATGGGCGGGTGAGAAGGAGCAGGCGAGCTGGCCACCAGGGCCTCCTTTATCTTCCCGCCTGCGAGAGGGGGGAACGGAGGGATTCCTGGAGTATCTCCTGAGGCTTATCCCCCTACTCGCCATCGTCACAACTCAACAGAGGCTTAAGGAGGCGGCAAGGACAGGCCCAGACCACCTGAGCCACCAGCAGCCCTGCTCCATTCCCTTCCTGGTCTGGAGCATTCCCGAGCCTTTAGGGAGGGGCCGGAAATGCTCGCCTGTCCCCACTTTGTATCCCTGTTCCTAGCTTCAGGCTGGCCGGGACCATCTGGGAGCACTCCGCTCCCCTGTCTCATGCCCACCGGCCCACCCTTGGAGGCCACTATGAGTGGACTCAGGAGAAGGGCATGTAGGGCCACTGGGGGCTTGGCCAGAGCTAGACGCCAGACCCTTTTAAGTGCACTTTTCCCTGCACTCTGTGCTCCTGGCAGCCCCATGAGCCGGGCATTGGTGGTTTCTGCTGTACGGATGAGGAAATACAAAATGGGGGGGGGGAGGGGAGCGTGTGATCCTGGCTGTGGCTTCACAGCTCGGCGCATATTGGCCGGTCCCCAGAAGGTTGGCACAGAGCTCCCCACTCCTGCCCATCAGCTGGCTGCTACTCGGGGCTCACAAGGGGCTGCGGGGCAGGGCGGGAGCTGGGAGGGCATGGACATCACAGATCTACTTGAGTTCAAATCCCTGCTCGGCCATGACTACTCTGGCCTCGGCGGGTGTTCTATCATTCTGAGCCTCCGTTCCAGTGAAATGGTTCTCAGCCCTGCCTTATGGGCTGTGGAGGGTTGGCTCTTGTCCACTTGGTCACACCTGCTGTCCAGCCCCCACTCTGCCAGGCTCTGGGGACAGCGCTGTGGATGGAGCCCATCACTGCCGGTGGGGGGAGGATCATAGGATGTTTCTGGGTACACCAGGGTGCATAAGGGTGGGGTCTCCCACAGATCTTGAACTCAGGCAATGCAGCCCAAGAAGTACCAAGACCCCCCCTCCTGCACCCCACAGTTCAGCCTCCAAGCAGCCAGGTCTTTAGCTCTGTGCAATGGTGGCCAGCTTCGTGGTGAGGGCTTCTCTCTACGCCGCTGCCCCGGCCAGAGACCCCGCCCAGGAGACCCGCTGCCTCCCCTCCACCCAGGAGTGGCCACCCTGGGGCTAGTGCTACGTGGCCCCAAGCACGGTTTTACATTCCAATCCAATCAGAATCAGATCTCCATCAGATGGAGCCTTGTGACCTTTGTAAGTGACTTAACCTCTCTGAGTCTTCTGCCCAGCCCCTGGGTCCTTAAGCAGCCGCCCACAAGGATCTGGTCACGTGGCCCCCAGCAAGTGTTCCAGCACAGACTGTCTGCTGGTGCATCAGGTTTTCATCTGAGGTCAGCGACCCACCTTGTTGGGACTGAGAGCTTGAGAACAGCCTTGGGCAGCTGGGCGGCTCAGTCTGCTGGGTGTCTTGATTCTGGCTTTCAGCTCAGGTCCTGATCTCATGGTTGTGGGATCGAGCCCTGCATCAGGCTCCACACTGTGCGGGGCCCACTTAGGATTCTTCCACCTCCCTGCCGACCTGCTGCCTCCCTGCCCATCCCCTCCCAGTAGCCGGAGCCTTGTCTGTGAGCTGTGGGATTTTCTCACTGGCCCTTCGGGGGCTCACGTCGCTCCCCCCTTGTCACACCAGGCGATGGACCTGGCCGGAAGTCCCTCTGGTAGTCCTCTCCCCCAGTGTACCCTCAGGCTTGGCCTGGGTGAATCGGGACCCAGGGAAACAGTTCAGGAGGCTGTTCTCCTGTGGCTCCTCAGGAGGTCTGGGGGGTCTACTGGGCGCCAGGGTGACCCCAGAACACAGGATGGGGGAGAAGAAGGCCTGGAAGAGGAGCGGAGAAATCCTGGGGCTGGAGCCATGCACTGCCAGGCGAGTTTGAGAGGAAGCAAGAGGGAGTCAGAGGGAATCCGTGCTCATCAGCCTTGGAAAGGAAGGAACTCCACCACCCGCTCTGACAAGGACGAAGCTTGAGGACATGATGCTGAGTGACAAGTTAGTTACAGAAGGGACAAATATGTTTGATTTCTCTTGTCAGAGGTCCCTAGAGTAATCGAATTCATAGAGACAGCCGAGTGCTGGCTGCTGGGGCTTGGGGGGAGCCTGTGTTTCACGGGGGCAGAGATGAGAAGGGGGCAGAGGTGGACGGTGGCAATGGTCACCCAGCAGGGTGAAGGCTCCTGGCACACCCGAACCGCACACCCAAAAAGGGTTAAAAGAGTAAATTAAGAAAACAAAAAGTTAACGCTCCGAGCCCAGAGCCCAAAAGGCACTGCAGTCTTGCCCTCTGTGCCTGGTCCCTGCAGGAGGAGAATCTCGCTCCAGGTCACAGTGAGTGCGGCCAGCTGAGCCCCAGAGCTGTCTGCCCTCCCAGTTCCCCAGGGGGCCCCGGGCCAGGCAGCTTCCTTGGGGCCAGTCTCCCCTCCACCTCCTCCCTTCCAAGTCGGGATCATCCTAGAGATGGGGGAGATCTGCACAGCTCTCTCCCCACTTAGGAGCTCAGGAAAGGGCCCCAACTCACTTTCCCCAGGCCTAGACTATTCCAGAAGCTGCACCCTACCAGCACCCGCCCCCCATCTCTAGGCTGCCCCCAGTCAGCAAGAGAGCAGACAACAGAAAAAGGGATCCCTCTGGTAGATGCTGCAGGTGTGTCCTCTAAGTGGGGTCTGGAGAGACTCTTCCCACAGGACCACTGGGATATCCAGTAGCAAGTAGAGGGGCCCAGCTGTCCTCTTGAACGTCCCCCAGAAGCTGGAAGGCTGGTTAGCAAGAGAACAATAGGAGGCCTGGCTCTCAGCCTTCTTCAAAGCTGTTTCCTTTGGCAGCCGGCCAGGCCAGCCACCCCTCTCCCAGACCCGCAGGGGCAGCCCCTCTCACCCCAGTCCCTGCTTGTTCCTGCCGGTCCGGGCAACCGGGTGGTGAGGGCTAGTTCCTTCACAGAGCCTCTGGAAGTTCAGGGATAAAGATCCAGTGGAGAACGGGGAACAAGGACAAGCCCGTCACTCCAGGACTTGATCAGCAAGACTAGATCAGTAAGACTAAGGGAGCCCAGTTGGACAGTTCCCGTTTGCTCACGTTTCAGGACCCCTGGGCCGGCTTCCTCTCTGGTCCTGGTCTCTAGCACTTTGTCTTTCTGGTCCTCCAACCCCTGTTGCTTCACGTCCCGTCCCACCCCCAGCTGTTTCAGGGAATCATGGCAATGTGCAATATTTAATTTGCTTTTTTAAAAAATGATACTTTCCCCTTCTGCTGTTAAAATCAAAGAGCTTAACTGTTCGAGTCTCTTCCTTGCAAACCTAAGAGCTCAGTCTGTGTGGCCCTCTCCCCCCTCTCCCCTCTGCCCTGCCCTGTGCTGGGGAAAGCAGCTTGGGCCTTGAAGGGGAGGCCCTTCCAGCAGGACATCCAGGGCCTGGGGAAGACCCGGCCGGGCCAGTGGGCAAGGGTGACCAGCTGCGACTCCATCCATGGGGCCCCACGCCTCCATCCCCAGGCCTCCTGCCCTGTGCCCGCGGACCCGGGGCCGCCACAACTGTCTGTGGTCCCCCTGACTGTCGGCTCTCCTTCAGGATGCCTTCCACGCCTTCCACCAGGACCTCAACTTCGTGCGCAAGTTCCTGCAGCCCCTGCTGATTGGAGAGCTGGCCCCAGAGGAGCCCAGCCAGGATGGGCTCCAGGACGTGAGCGGGGGCCGTGGGGGAGGCCAAGCCGCCAGTGGGGGGTTGGGGGCCGGGGGCATCGCCAGCAGCAATTCCATCCACGTTCTCCCCGGGAGGCCCAGGGGCCAAGGCTGGGTTTGCCATCCCTTCCTGGGCAGGGAGCCGAAGGTGGATGAGGGGGTACCCCTGAAGGGGCCCAGGGCTAGGCTGGCGTTTGCTGTGTCTTCTGCTCTGGGCCCAGTGTCCCGTCTACACTGAGGGTTTGGACGCACTGGACTTGAGAGTCTTCCCTGTTCTGGCTTTCTCTGCTTCTCATGTGCTTCCCACCTCTTACGCGGGGAGGCATTGCCACCAGCCTTCTCCGCAGCTCAGACCCCAGGCTGGTGCTTTCGCCCCTCCATCCCTCTGGCCACGCCCCCAGGGCCTGGCGCCGGGACCCGCTGAGGCGTGGGTCGCTGTTGGGGGCTCCTGGGGACCACCGGGGCCTTGCTTGTGTAGCCGACCAGCCCTCCCGCCATGGCAGGCCCAGCTGGTGGAGGACTTCCGCGCCCTGCGCCGGGCGGCTGAGGACATGAAGCTGTTTGAGGCCAAGCCCGCCTTCTTCTCTCTCCTGCTGGGCCACATCCTGGCCATGGAGGTGCTCGCTTGGCTTCTCATCTACCTCTTTGGCCCAGGCTGGGTGCCCAGCACCCTTGCTGCCCTTGTCCTGGCCCTGTCCCAGGTGACTCCAGCACTGTTTTCCCACCACCTAAACTACCTGGTAGATATGGGGCCTGGCGCACAAGGACACTGGACGTATTTGCTGAGTGAATGAATGAATGAATGAATGAGCAGCAGAGGCCCCAGAAGGCACGTATCTGTAGGTCAAGCTGCATTTTAAACGAGCTCCACGAGAGACTGGCAAGTCCCTAGGCTTCCCAAAACTCAGCTCTCCTCCTCTGTTAAAAAGAGGGAGATGGCCCACAGGGTCTTAAAACACAGCATTAACTGTGGGGGTCCCTGGGGGTTGGAGGGCTCCCTGGGGCTCTAGGGCTGGGCCCCCCCCGGGTTCCCTCCCACCGGTTCCTGACCCGCTTCGGTCCCCAGGCTCAGTCCTGGTGCCTGCAGCACGACCTGGGCCACACCTCGGTCTTCAGGAAGTCCCGGTGGAACCACGTGGCCCAGCAGTTTGTGATGGGGCAGCTGAAGGTGAGGGTAGGGGCGGGTGGGGGGAGCCAGGGGTGGAGCTGGGGTGTTTCTGCACGTCTGCCCAAGTGTGCAGGCCCTGCCCGGCCCCGGCTCTGAGAGCTCCTCTCATGCCCCACAGGGCTTCTCAGCCCACTGGTGGAACTTCCGCCATTTCCAGCACCACGCCAAGCCCAACGTCTTCCACAAAGACCCGGATGTGACCGTGGCACCCATCTTCCTCCTGGGGGAGTCATCCGTAGAGGTGTGGGGGGAGAATACAGACCCACCCCCACTGGCCCTGCAGCTTGTGGGTGGGGGGTGGGGGAGACTATAGCCACTGAGTCCCTCACTGTGGCCCAGGCCTGGCCCCTGACCAAGCCGCCCCCCCAGCTCCAGGCTGAGCCCCTGCTCTAGGGGCCCCCCCTTCCCCGCTTGCCAGCCTGCTGGGGTGGGGGGGTGGAGGGGGGATGGGCTGCTCTCTCAGCCCCACTGTCCCTGCAGTATGGCAAGAAGAAGCGCCGCTACTTACCCTACAACCACCAGCACCTGTACTTCTTCCTGCGTGAGTGTCCGTGGGTCCCCCCGGGGGTAGGGGGCACAGCGGTGCCTGGGACCCTGCCCGCCAACTCTCGACAATTTCCACTGCCCACTTGTTCAGACCTCCCTCCATAGGGTACCCGCAGGCCTCCCCAGCCCCGGTCCCCCAGGTCCCACTGCCCCCCCCGCCCCCCGCAGCCAGGACTGACTCTCCCCCGGCCAGAAGCAGCCTAGGGCAGTCGTTGGGATGGCCAGGGTGAAGGTGGAAAGCTGCCCATGGCCTGCGGAAGGCTCGGATGCCAAGGGAAGATTGTGGACTAGCCTTGTGGGTGATGTGGGGTCACCGAGCTGGAGGAGACTAGCACCAGGTCCCACAGGCATTCCTGGGATCATAGCACCTCGCTCCCCAACTCCCTCAGCCTCTCCCGCTTGGCACCCCAGCCCTGCTTCTCCTGTGCCCCTCCTCCCGTGCCCTCTTGCAGTTGGCCCGCCGCTGCTCACCCTGGTGAACTTTGAAGTGGAAAATCTGGCGTACATGCTGGTGTGCATGCGATGGACAGTGAGTGGGGGCTCCGCACGGGTCTCCCAGGGAAGCCAGCTGTGGGGGCAGGAGGCGAGGCCTGGGGGGGCAGCCCCGCCCACGAATGCAAACAGGTGTGCACGTGTGAGTGCGCAAGGCGTGTGCTGGGGGTCTCTCCCAGTCCGAGCGTCCTCCCTGGGGGTGGGGATCCCCTGGGCTGACTGTGCCAGGCATATGTCTCCCAGGGAGGGGTCCCCCCATGGCACCTTCCCTTCCAGAGTCAGCCCCATGAGGCTGGCCAGGCCTGGCCGAGAAAGCGGAGGCCCCAAGAGGGGCAGGGACCCATGCAGGGCTCTGAGGCACAGCCAGCAGGAGGGGCAGGGACCCATGCAGGGCTCTGAGGCACAGCCAGCAGGAGCAGAGGATGACCCCAGGTCCCGCCCCCGGCTGCCTCGCGGCCTCTGTGCTCCTGTCGCCTCCTCTGCAGGACTTGCTCTGGGCTGCCAGCTTCTACTCCCGCTTCTTCCTGTGCTACGCTCCCTTCTACGGCCTTCCTGGGGCCCTGCTCCTCTTTGTGGCTGTCAGGTATGGCCAGACCCAGAAGGGTAGGGAGTTGGAGAGGCCACACACGGGCGGCCAGGGACCCTGACCACAGCCCTCCATGCTCAGTGCCTCCACCTCCCCATCTGCCTATGGAGACAGCCGGCCTGCCACCTGGGTGGCTGAGGAACACGAGTGGCAGGATCCCAGGGGCGGAGGGTCTGAGGGACGTGGCCTAGCTTAGAAGCGGCCCTGCGGAGGGCCACCCTCACAAGCAGGGCTGCTCTGGGCCCCATCAGCCATGGCCCCTGTTTGGCTCAGCTTCTTCAAGTGGGGCCGGAGGGGGAGGGTTGACCACAATCCCGTGGCACAGAGGGGGAAACCGAGGCCCTGGTCTGATCCACACAGTGAGCTGGACACGGTCAGTGCCTGAGCCTCCCCTCACAGGGTCCTGGAGAGCCACTGGTTTGTGTGGATCACACAGATGAACCACATCCCCAAGGAGATCGGCCACGAGAAGCACCGGAACTGGGCCAGCTCGCAGGTGGGCTGCAGGAGTGCACGGGCGGGAGGGGGGGGGGGCAGTCCCTGGCGGGACTCGCAGCTCAGGGCCCTGTGCCCACCTATCTCACTGGTGCCCCCTGCGTCCCTGGCAGCTGGCGGCCACCTGCAATGTGGAGTCCTCGTTCTTCATTGACTGGTTCAGCGGGCACCTCAATTTCCAGATTGAGCACCAGTGAGTGTGGGTCTTGGAGGCCCCACGGGGGTGGGAGTGAGTCCTGAGCCCGGGGGCTGACAAGGGGCTCCTGGGTCCAGTCTTTCCCTGGGGAGGCCAAGACAGAAGCCCTGGAGTCCCCAGAAGCCTGGGAGGTGACGGGGGGGGCTCCCGCTGGCACCCCCCACCCTCAGGTGCCAACACGCACTCTCCCCCCAGCCTCTTCCCCACGATGCCACGGCACAACTACCGCAGGGTAGCCCCGCTGGTCAAGGCGCTGTGTGTCAAGCATGGCCTCGACTACGAGGTGAAGCCCTTCCTCACCGCCCTGGTGGACATCATCGGGTAAGGGCCCTCCACGCATGGTGGCTCCCCTGGGGCCCCTTCCTGGGCACCCGGCTCCCTGAGCCCACACGGGTCCCTCTCCAAGAGCTGGCACTCAAGGCCTTTCTGACCAGCCTTTCTGTCCTCAGCCTGTGCTTCCCGGGGCTCTCTCACATTGCCAGGTTTGGGGAACACCTGTCTTGGGCCCAGGCCCTGCATCAGTATCTCTGAGCAGAGCAGGCCGAGATCCTGGCCTTCCTGGAGCTGATATCCTAGCGGGGCCAACAGAAAGCAGTTAAAGCAAGTAAAGTATAGGAAACGTGGGAAGAGAAGATACACTTCGGCAAAACAAAACCATAAAACTTAAGAATGGGAACAGGCGAGGGGACAGGAGTGCCGGGCAGGACTTGTGAGCGGCAGGGTAGGTGGTATTGAGAAGGGGCCCCGGGAGCCAAGACAGGGAGGAGGGGTAGGGCTGGCAATGGGGACGTGTGTGGGGGGGGCTGTCTGGGCAAGGGAACAGCCATGCCAAGGCTGTGAGGCAAGAGGCCCGACGTGAGTGGAAGAGGGACACGTGAGAGTGGAATTCTGGAAAGATGCCCTCACTGGGGCTCAACTCGAAGCAGAAAGAAGCAGAGCAGAGGTTCCTGTACGTCCAGGCGAGGGATGGGGGTGCTTGGCCCTGGGGAACTGCGGTCAGATCCCCCAGCCAGAGCTCTGCTACCGGCCGTTCCTGTGCTCCGAGGCCCTTCCTTCCATACTAGGGTTGGACCTCCTACAGCTTCTCCTTCGTGAACCTGGGCTATGAGCCCCCGCCCCTCAGCACAGAGTTTCCTTGCGAGTTGTAGATACTTCCGGGTGTTGTCAGGCTCTCGGGGGGCGGGCAGGCTCCTTGCCTTACAAATGGGCCGCAGGGCCACAGGGCCCAGCAGAAGGAGACAAAACAGCTGGTGAATGAGCAACGGGCCGTGCTGACTACAGTCTGGATGTGGCCGCCACCCCAGCTGCCTACCCAGAGGAATGGGGACAAGTCCACTCACCCTCACTGTCCTGGGGGCAGGGGGTGGTATCTTGTGGTCAACACGCCCCCCAAATCTCTGCCTCCTAGGTCCCTGAAGAAGTCTGGCGACATCTGGCTGGAAGCCTACCTCCACCAGTGAGCGCGGCACCAAGGGGGCCCAGGCAGCCTTGACACCTCCGCCCCCCTCCCCACCTGGCCCAGGGGGCCCTGCCCACCCTTCTGCATCTGCTCTCTCACCTTAGCCCCCTCACCCCTGTGCTTGGCAGCCCTAAGGCCTGGTTCTTGGCCAAATAGGACCAGGGCTAAGGGGATGGTACCTAAGGCCACACAGCATGGCATGTTTTTCCTAAAGCAAAAGTTTAGGGAAGACTGTTATTTTTATATAAAAATAAACCCAGATATATGATGGAGTAGAGTATTGAATCTATAAAGATCCTGGGGCTGGAGTTTGCCCAGACTTCCTGAGAGGAGACCAGGTCCTTGGGCCATCAGGGTCCTGAGAAATGGAGGTCGGGGGGATGCTGGTGGATGGTGGCTTTCAGAGGTCCCCTCTGCCCGGCTCAGGGAGCTGGCAGCTGCCCCAATATCAGATCTCTCTGTGGGCCTGGGCCTTCCCTTCCTGTTCTTTGCCTACTCATTAGCAACCTTGGGCAGTCGTGTGGGGCTCCCCTCCAGCAGAGCAGGGCTCAGGGCGGAAGGCCACGTCCAAGGTGCCCCCTGAGCACAGGAAGGAGAAGCAAGTATGACCCAGACGTGCACTGGCCTCCTCCTGCAACCTCGTGTTGAGGGGTCTCCTAGGACCCCCTGTTGGTCCTGCCCTGGGCATCAGGCTCGGGGGTGGGGGGAGGATGCAGCTTGACTGTGCTCAGTGGTCCCCAAGAGGGGACACAAGCTTTCTCACATACCTGCCTCAGACCAGGTGCCTGTGTGGTGCAGCTTAAAGGAAATGAAGTGCAGAGCCTGGATTCTCTGAGGGTCTTTCTGGAGGGGGAGCCGGAGTCTCCTCCCGCATCCGCCTCAGGATTGCCCCTCACTTTGTCAGGGCTGTCATTGTCCTGGGCTGGATTCTCTTCTCTCATCCTGGAGGTCTTATCCAGCCCTTTTCCAGGGACACCTGGCCCCACCCTGCGCCCCTCCAGATGACTCCCACCCTCACTTCTCTGGTCCGGGAAACTGGGGCAGTGGGGGCGGGGGCGGGGATCCTGCCTGTGCCAGGACTCATGGCTATATGATTTTGTGGGAAGTTATTCAACCTCTCTGAGCGGTAGTATGACCTCCTAGGGTGATGGAAGGTAAAAGGGGATGCTATGTGGAAGGTCCTTTGCACAGGGCTTGGCAGCAGGGCCAGCAATTTTTTAAAAAATCACATGCACAGTCCAACACACGGGGGCCCCACCTGCTCTCACCTGGGACAAGCGAGTGCTGTCTCTGACCCCGTTTGCTCCTTGAAAGGTCCTTCTTGCCTTGAAAGCAAACTCCTTATGCCCAGAACAGATCTCACATTCAGGGTCCCTGCCCAGGCCGTTCCATCTGCTGGGCTTCCCCCTCCCTGTGGCCACCTGTGGAAACGCTGCTGACTCCCGGTGCCATGTGAGCCGTGGGTTGGCAGTCCTATCTCCGGTGCAGTCAGTGCGTTTCCTGCAGTGGCCCTGATGCTCCTGCACTCATGGGAAATGGGAACACCCTGTACTTAGGGGCAGCGCCTCCCGGTGGAGACGATGCTGAGCCTGCGACGCCACCTAGAGGCGTCGGGAGTATCTGCGCCGTTGTGGGGCAGGCCACGCTCCGTGCTGCCCCTGGTGGTGGCCTCGGGGAGTGCGCTCTCCCTCTGCAAATTGATGATTGCCTAGGGACTCTCTCCCAGTACGCTGGGGGAAGCCTTCTGGCCTCAAGTAGCCACCTGATCTGGAGCTCCACTTACTGCCCAAAATCCTTCACTGGCGGGTCGTCTTGGCCCTTGTCCCACTCTGTCCTCCCTGCGGATAGGTCATCACCCCTCCTGAGCTGAGCTCCCCTTCTCTATCAGGAGGTCTCTTATAGAGTCCCGGAACAAAAACCTAGGCAGTGTGGGTCAGATTTGTAAAAGGAAGGATGGAAGGGCCTCGGCGGAGCCTCCAAGAAACCCTGGATCTCTGCTTGCCGGCCTGCACACACTCTGGGGCGCAGAGGAAAAGCAGAAAGGCTGCGGGCAGCTGGGACTTGTCAATTTGTTCCTTCAGTCAGCTGGCATCGACAGAGTTTCCCATGGGCACCCCGGGCAGATGGTGGGCAGGAGACTCACAAGAGCCAGCCCTGCCTGTAATGTTGGGAATGGCTGGTCCAGGTTATGAAGGGATTCCTATGTGACAAGACAAGTCACAGATCTTTCACGGGCCTTCCCACCCCCACCCATCCCACTTTCACCCCCCAGCCCCCACCCCTGCCCTGGCAGGACCAGGAACACCTGGCTGCCTCTTCGGTTTGGCCCTTTCCGAGCTCTCAAGACCTGTCCCTAATTCTCCTGGAAACTTGCTTTTTAACCAGGTGACTTGTTAGAAAGAAAGAAATGCCTTCAAAACCCAAAGAAACATATTTATGATGGCAGAGGGCAATGGAGACGTGGTCCTCAAATACTAGCATGCTATCTATGCTAGGGCCGGTCTTATTAGAAATGTCAAATGCAGGGTGCCTGGGTGGCTTGACTGCCTTTGGCTCAGGTCATGATCCCGGAGACCCGGGATCGAGGCCCACATCGGGCTCCCTGTTAGGCGGGAAGCCTGTTTCTCCCTCTCTCACTCCCCCTGCTTGTGTTCCCTCTCGCTGTGTTTCTCTCTGTCAAATAAATAAAATCTTAAAAAAATATATTAAAAAAAAATGTCAAATGCAGTCAAGAGAAACACGGAGTCCTGGACCTGGGCCATGCCATCCCCTCGGGCCTCAGTTTCCTCAGAAGTGGTGGCTGGTGCTCCCAGAGACCCACAGCTCATCCTTTCCATATCAGGTGTCAGACCATGGGTTCTTGGGGAAGCTGCATTCCATCCAGAGGGCACACCTCTCCGGGCACGGTGCAGCTGGGACAGCTAAGGAGTCCTGATTGGCCGAGGTGCTGCCTCCTGAGCAGTGGGTAGGTGACTCCCGAGGGCAACTGCAGTCCAGGGCTACCACCTTCACCCTGCCCCTTGTCACCAAAGGCCTCCTCTCTCCTATGTTCCACCAGACGCCTAAGCAACTCGCCAGGGCACTGACCACTGCTGGGGCTCCAGGTCTGCGCACAGCCCAGGCCACTCTGCAGACCCCTCCTCTGGGCTCCAGCCTCCTACCAGGCCACCCCCCAAACTGAGCACACTCTCAGCTCCCCAAGGCCTCCTTCCACCATCTCCGCCCCCTCTGGCCAGCTGCTGGGCCCCTTGGGAGTGGTCTGACACTTGACATGATGATGTCAGGGGACATCTTGTTCTGGGAAACAGCCCTTCTCTTGAAGGAATGAAGGAGGTGTCCAGGCGGGGTGCTGGGTGAGGAGCAGGGATCCAGCCGCTGCCACCTGTGGTCTTTGGCCAGTCCTTTCCCTTCTAGTCCCAGCTTCCCCAGAGAATGGAAGTTTTGGGTCTTGTGATCTTGGGGGGCTGTGGGTGGGGGGAAACCCACAATTCTGTGTTGGGCAAGAACCTCCACGGAGTATGCGCACAGGAGAAATAATTAAGCAGGGAGCAGGTACGGGTGTTTCCAGCTTCCTGCCGCCAGGGTAATAATACTTGAGCACAAAGACGGTGTGGTGGGAAAAAGCCACAGTGAAGATCCAAGTGTGCACTGACCCAAGCCAAGATTTAGCTGGTGCTTTCAGAGCCACAATGTCCACATAGCCCATCGTCCTCCCCGCCACGTGCCCCATCCCCGTGAGCCAGCTTGGAACAGGGAAGGAACCCTGGACTTAACAGCTGATGGCGGGTGGGGCAGGCATACTATTCCATCTGGGGGACGGGGGAGCCCGGGTAGGAGGCGGGACACAGGCACACTGTTCCTCATGGTCCCTGAGCCCCGAAGGCCTCTCTGGTGGAAGGGCCAGGTTGTGGGCTCCTGGGCATGGAGAGAGCACTGCTGCAGCCTGTGCCCTGGCGGTATAAATGGCGGGACTGGCCCAGAGAGCCGGGGCAAAGGACTCACCCAAGGCCACTCAGTGGGTCTCTGCCTCCTGGCTCAGGACTCCTGCAACACTGGGTCCTCCTGCCGCGTCCCTGTGCCCACTGGGGAATGACCCGCAACCTACCTGGGACAGCTGACTGTCCCTGCGCATGATCCTGGGGTCACGGGGAGAGCAAGAGGGGCCCAAGGATCTACTCTGAGCCCTTGTGGCCAGGTGCCGGCTATGCTGAACCCCTTGGCCCTTCCCCAGCGCAGCTCGCTTGACCTGCCTCCTTCGGCTCCAGTGGCCACTTCAGGGAAGGGGAGAGCAGTTCCCTCCTAAGCCGAAGCAGCAGGGAATGGGGGCAGGGAATGACCACAGCTTGGGAGGGGACAGCGAAAAGCCCGGCTTTGCCAGCATGAGTCTTCCTGGTGTCCTGGCTACCCTTCTTCCGTCCTGACAGCCCACTCAGCCTTAACGTGTAGAAAGCGAGAATAAAATTACTTTTATTTCAAAACAATGTCGGGGTGGGGAAGTGACATGGTAAAATTAACATCAGTTCCCTATGGATCCATTCAGTGTCTAGGGAAGGCCGGCTCCTGGGGCCTGTGTTCCGGGTGGGAGGTGTCTCCATGGCAACCCCAGGTCTGTCACACTCCTGGATGAATCCGCTCCGGCCAGAGCTGGGGGACTACCGCCCTCCCCCATAGACCCTCACTTTGAGCTTGTTTCTGCCCCCCTCCCCTGAAGCTAAATATTGGTTAGTGGGTTAGATTTCTGAAGCGGCAGCCCTGAGTCCCTCCCTCCCGCTCACTCCCTGTCCCCTCGGCTGCCTGGCTTCCGGCCCCAAACTCCTTGTTGCAGCTTTCACTTGGCCTCCATCAGGTCTCCCTCCCAAATCCCCAGATCCTCAGGGTCACGTCCTCCAGGACTGCCTCCCCCTGGGCCTCCACTGCCCTCTCGACAGCAGGGTCCCCAGCAGCCCTCACAGTCGGGGTCCCCATGGCCTCGAGCGAGCCAGGCTCAGCGCGCAAGCAGGGCCCAGGGAGGCAGGTGGTAGAAGGTTGTGACAAGGTCCAGCCCTGTTGTCGCCCCCACCCCCACCCCGGTCCGAATGTATCTATAACAAAAGGTTAAAAACCACAGGACAGGCAAGAGCAGAAGACAGGGTGGGCACGTCCCCACCAGCAGCCCTAGCACGGGGAGGGGCTGTGTGAGGCGCCCTCTGGCAGCTTGAAGGGCTCAAGGCCACCTGGCCAAGCAGCTAGAGACTGGTTGGCACTGCCTGGAAGGGAACAGAGCACCTTGGAGAAGGGTCCGATGGCTCCGGAATCTTAGGTCTCCCAGCCCTGACAAACATCTGAAGGGGATGGGAAGGGCGGGCGGCAGAGCTGAGCCAACAGGCCAGCTGATCCTCCGACCCGGCCATGGCCTCGGCCGAGCCCACCTTCAGGATGGCCCCCTTGGCCCCCAGGTCCCTGCGGAGCTGGGGAGACGTGGCAGGTGGTGGGATGGAGCAGCACGAGCTCTGAGTCAGAGAGCTCCCGTGGGGCGAGGACACTTGCGTGGGCCCCAAGGTCTAAGCGGGCTGTGCTGCAGGCAAAGGAGGCTGGGTTCAGGGCCGGGACCCTGGACATCTGAAGAGAAGGGGTGCCAGCAGGGAGGCCCCGGTCCCGGTGCTGGGCGCGAGGGAGCCAGGGCACTGAGTGCGCACACTCCCTAACACAGGGGATGGGGATGCTGATGGTGGGGCCAGGCCTGCGGGCCAGGGAGCTGTGGGGCCCAACTAGGTACCCCCCACCCCTCATAAACCTTGGGAGCATCTGAGGGTGACAAGGAGGTGTGAGGTCTAGAGGCCAGACAGCAAGTGGGGGGGGCGTTGCTGTGGGCTGTATCTGTAGACCTCTGGTCTGGCAGAAGTTTGGGGACAGAAGTTGGGGGCCGGGACAGAGCACCTTTTTTGGGTCCTGAGGGTGGGAGGGAGAAGGTGAGGGGCCACCTGAAAGAGGTCAGCCCCATGAGGGAGGGTGTCAGAGAGAGAAGCGAAGGGAAAGCAGAGGAAAACAGATCAAAAATGGGATCCCCCAGCCAGCATGTACCCCAACCTTGTGGACACCCCTCGGAACAAAAGCCCCCCTCCCTGCGGCCAGCACTCCCACCTGCTCCCCCTGCCCCGTGGGCAGCCCCAGGGCTGCTGCTTCATTTGTGGAGGTAGGCGTCCAGCCACAGCTCCCCGGACTTCTTCAGGGACCTGGGAAGAGGAGGGGACCGTCAGAGCCCAGGAGGGGAGCGCTGGGGAGGCTGCAATGGGGGTGCGGTGCTTCTGGGCTCTCAGCAGGGCTGCAGGGTAGCCTGCTCAGGGTTCCCTGGGGGACCCCCTGAGAAAGGACAAAGAGGGTCCCCATCCAGCCCAAAGGGAAGCCAGGTCATTCCTAGTAAGGGAGGGGACCTGGTGGGGATGCTTGCGCCCTCTGGTGGCGGTCGGTGCAGTCCCAGCTACGCACCTCTCTGTCTCTTCCCAGAGACCAGGGACCTCAAGGGGCTCCAGCGGACTCCCCCCTTACCTGATGATATCCTGCAGGGCCCTCAGCAGCGGCTTCTCCTGGTACTCGATGCCGTGCTTGGCACACAGAGACTTCACCAGCGGCGCGACCTTGTGGAGGTTGTGCCGGGGCATGGTGGGAAAGAGGCTGGGGAGAGCAGGGACAGGGTGAAGACAACCCCGCCTCCACTCACAGCCCGCAGAGACAGCAGCAGTCAGAGCCGGGAGACCCTGTCCACAGCCAGGAGACCCCATCCACAGCTCTTCCTGTATATCCCCCCCCCCCCCCCAGGAGGCTGGCGCACAGGGGGCCGGCGAGAGCTGCACCTCAGTTTCCCTGTATATCCTCCCCCCCCAGGAGGCTGGCGCACAGGGGGCGGGCGAGAGCTGCACCTCGGATCCCCCTGCCCTGGTGGTGCCAGCTCTCTATGATTGCAAAGCTGGGGCCCCATGGGAGGGGTGGCTGTCACTCAGGCCATGTGAGCCCCTCCCCCTGACCTCAGTCTGGGTGGGCTGCCGAGCCTGGCCAGAGGGAGGGAGGTAGCCTCCACCCAGTGCCCATGCCCAGACAGGGCTGGTGACCTCCTCCCTCCTCCAGGGCCACCCCCCTTCCCAGGTTGCCTGCCCGCCTGCACTCACTGGTGCTCGATCTGGAAGTTGAGGTGCCCGCTGAACCAGTCATTGAAAAAGGACTGCTCCACGTTGCAGGTGGCCGCCAGCTGTGGGGGGAGGGGTGCGAGGCCAGGAGCAGAAGGGAGAATGAAGGGCTTGGTCCCCTTCCCGGGAGGCCCACCCCTTCCTGTCATCCTTCCCGGCCTGGAGATCTCTGCCCACCCAGATTCCCCGCAGGTCCCTCCCAGTGGAAGGCTACCAGCAGCCCCAGGGAAGCCCAGTGAGGCGCTGGTCCCACTGAGAGCCAAGTGCTGGAGGCCGGGCAGATGGACCCACAGGCTCCATGGGGTCCCGGTGTCCAGCTCGGGCTGCCCTCACCTGGTTGCTGAACCAGTCACGGTAGGGCTCCTGGTCAATTTCCATGACGATGTGGTTCATCTGTGTGACCCACACAAACCAGTGGCTTTCCAGGAACCTGGAAGTCAGCACAGCTCAGAGCAGGAGCCACAGGAGTAGCCACGGGGCCCGGCCACGGTGGGAACAGTCTCTCTCCCCTAGCCCCAGATGGCCCCCGGCAGGCGCAGGGCACTGAGGGGCCAGGTCGGGAGGCCGAGGGCAGGAAGTGGGGAGCTCAGAACCCTTCCGCAGGGGCCCTCGTGTCAAAGCCCTGTCAAGGCCGAGAGCAGGTACCTGATGAAGTTGAGGAAGATGACGGCTCCCAGGATGCCATAGAAAGGAATGTAGGTCATGAAGAACCGGGCATAGTAGCTCAAGGCCAAGGCCAAGTCCTGCATGGAGAACGAGATTAGATCCAGGAACGCTACCCGCCCCAGCACCACGTTCTGACCACCGACATGCACACAGCCCCTCACACGCCCCGTGAGGCAAACGTGCCCAAGAGCCCCCAAAGGGCCTCTAGGAAGGTGTGATGGCCCATGGAGGGTGTGATGCTTGCTTGCACAGGGCTGGCGACCATCTTTGCTTCCAGGGAAATGCTGAGTGTTTGAGCAACAGGAAGGGGCTGGGGCTTTGCCTCAGGGACACAGGGCAGGGACCGGCAGATGTCAAACAGGAGCAGCCCTTTCACGGTCCCGGGGATTCTGAAGGTACATAAATGCCCCCCCTCCCCCCGACAACTGCCCTTCGGCCATGTCCTCTGACCCATCGGAAGCTGGGAATCTCCTTCTTGGCAGGGCAAAGGCCAGTGCCACCGTTCATTACATGGACAGGATGGGTCCCCCAGCCACCTCTGACATGCTGCTCTCCCTCCCATGCCCAGTTCTCCTCCTGTCTCCCTGTCTCCTCTCCCTTCCTGCCCCTCTCAGGAGTGGCCATGGGATCCTGAACTTGCGGGTCTTCTCTCACCTGGGCAAGGGCTTCCCTCGGCTGCCCCACCCTCCATGGCAACTCCGCAGGCAGGTGCTCTGAGAAGGGGTCCCCTGTCTCCCCACCACCTCTCTGCACCCCAAGTCCGTGTGCCTCCACCAGGCCATTGCCAGAGTCTTCCGTGGGTCTCCCGCTCTCCCTTGGGTACCACGGCAACCAGAGCCACCTTCTTAGCCCCAAGCACAACCTGCCTTTCCCCACAGAGCTTGTCTGGATCAGGAACTGCTCTCTCCTGGGCCATCCTGACCCTGCTTATTCCCATCTCAGGGCCTTTGCATGGTTTCCTCTCCCCCATTACCTTTCCTCCCCAGAGCCCAGCTGGGTAGTGATCCGAGCACAGGCCCTGGGTCAGGCTGCCTGCTGGCTCTGTGTGGCTGTAGGTGATGGACCTGGTGGGGCCTCCGTGCCCCCATCTGCGGGACAGGGAGAGAACCTCCCACTGAAGTCCTACAGGGGCTGGCCACGTACTGCAACAGCCAGTGGAGCCCGCAGGGAAAAGCTCTGAGTGACTCTTAGTCGTCCCTTCGCGCTTGGTCGCCGTGGAGCTCTTCCTAACGTGGGTCATGACGCTGCCATCCTCAAAGCCCCCACCCGCCTCCTTCCCCACTAGGGGATACAGGATGAAATCCGGCCCCCAGATAGGGCGCATGGGCCCTCCGCACGCTGCCCACTGACCTGGCCCCGGGCAGCCGGCCTCCGGACCCATGCGCACCTGGCCTCGCTTTCACCTGGGCCTCCTGCCCCCCTCATCTGCTTGGCAAACTCATCCTCAAATCTATGTGCAGTTGAGCTCCCTGAACCCCGTGAATGCCTCCTCTCTCTCCGCAAGTGGCATTGGGTGCCGGGAACCAAAGGAGCCCCTTCGGGAGCCTCGCGTCTGGAAGGGCAGGCTTATAAAGAGATCCCTTCGATACCGTACGGAAGGTGACTGAAGCAGAGGGAGCACGGAAGTGGTCCAGACATGACGCTCTGATCTAGGAAAGGCCCTCATCGGGAGGTGGTGCCCGAGCCAGGCTGGCCTACCCCAGAGGCCAAGAACAGCAGGACAAGAGAATGACAACAATATGGAAAAAAGCCCAGACAGGCGCGAAGAGTGGAGGCGAACGGGCAGGGGCAGGGTATCCGGGCAGAGCCTGTGTCCCACGTGCTCGCCAGGGCGCGGGAGATTCAGCCAGGCCCCGTCTGCCTCAGGACGCTGACCTCTATCTACCTCTCAGCCAACGGAAAACCGAGAGCTTTACACATCAGAAGAACACAGTCACGTTCGAATCCTAAAATAGAGCCTTGCTAGCTGGAGATGGAGGGATTATGTTGTTTCAGTAGCCCAGACACGAAGTGATAGAGACCCGGAGCAGGGCCCACAGCCTTGAGGACAGATTCCAGAATGATCTAGAGGCTGGGGCAGTTGCATTTGGGGACTGCTTAGTCGTGAGGAATCCAGGCTGGTCCCCGCATGGGTGCCATCAGCTGAGGAGGAGAGCAGAGGGGAGCAGCGGGGAGGTCTGAGGGAAGGGGGAGTCTGCAGGGTCGGTGGTGGGTGGGCCCCGGGCATGAGCTAGGATCCAGTGAGGGCTCTTTAAGCGGGTGGGAGAAGCAAGTGTTAGAGGTTCTGCCCCTACTCTTCATCACATTCACCTTCATTTCCTTTGTGTGTGTACAAAGTACAGTAAAAGGAAATATAGCCAGGGGGGGATGCTTATTTTTTTCTAGGCAGAGTGACCCATGAGCATGGGACCGCTGGTCGCAGGGATGGGCTGCGAAGCAGATGCGGGGGAACAGGAAGGTGGAGGAGAACCAGCAGAGGTGGGATTTGGAAGCTGACAGGGAGAATTTCAGGAGAGTGGTCCGTGGTGTCGGGCGCAGAGCCCTCCAGGGAGGGAGGCTGAGAAGCACCCCCAGGATGTGGTCACCACCAGAGGGCTGCAAACACTCCATCCTTGGGGCTCCCGGAGTGCATCAGCCCCTCTCCTCCCTGCGCCTGGCGTCAGACCTGGACCAGCCCTCACCTTGCCTGATCCTGCTCTGCAGGATCCCCGGCTAGATGCCCTCCAGATGCGCAATGCCGGGAACACTCGCTCTCCTCTGCGTTGAGACAATCAAAAAGGCCTCTGGGTTTTGCCAACTGGCCCAAAAAATTGCTCCTGTTGAGGACCACAGCCCCAAGCTGGGGCTGCACTTGGCACCCAAGCTTGAAGTTACTGGAAATCAGAAAAGCCCAGTGCCGCACTCACGCCTGCCCCCATGCAGTCATGGATGCCTGGGGGTGGGGGGCACCGGATTTTATCTGCCCCGAATCCCCAGCCCCAAGATAGCCATCAGCTATGTCCTAGAGGGAGCCTAAGCCTGGAGGCCTGTCCCTCCCGCCCCAGCAGGGGCAAGGGCCGGGCTGCCCAGTCTCCCCACCACGGCGTCGGGGCCCTATCAAATGTCCTTGGGTCTGCCATCTGATCCCATGAAGGCACAGAGTCTTATTTCCTTCCCTGCTGTCCTTACTGAGTGCTTTGTCCCTTGGGGAACAAGCAAAGTAAAAAAAAAAAAAGAGTATACGTTCAGGCAGGAGTCACTTGCCCTAAGAGCTGATTCAAATACGTCCCGCAGCACCCCGAAACCCCACCTGGCTGGGCTCGAGCTCCTCTTCAGCTGTGTGACTCCTTCCCAGGCCCCGGGGAGCCCGGTGGAAACAGCAGTTACCACAGGCGAGAGATCTGAGTTCAAATTGCCATCGTGCAGCTGACCCAGAAACTCTGTCCCTCTGGCCCGTGTCACTGCACAAGCCAGGGTCAAATGTCATGAGGTTGGTGGCCGTGCTGGGACACAGGAAGTACAGATGAAACGCTCACTTCGGGAAAAATATCATGTCCTGAAGTGGGTGGTACAGTTTCCATCCACACAGGACCGGCGGAGACTTCTGGAGTCCCACTGCCTCGCTCATCGCCGTCCCCCGCACCCCCTGCTCCTGAGTCCCAGTCCTGGGCATCAGCAGAATCAACAGGTGTGGACCCTGTGCCCACAGTTTCAATAACAGAGGACAAAGCAAAGTATGTTGAAGCCCCGCAAACATTATAGAAATACGAGAGATTGTTACGAGAGATTGTTGGCGAAAAGTGGGGGGGCAGTACAGCACACGGCCTAGGTTCGTGTGCCCGACCCACCCCTTGGTGTCATCCTGGGAAAGTCCCAACCTCTCAGAGTCTCAAAATTTTCATTTATGAAACTGGATTAAAAAAGAAAAAAGACCCGATACCTGAGCGACCCTCCACTTGGTCCCCAGGGCAGGGGGGCCCTGTCCCCAGCCCCGCAAACCCCGCTCTGCCACAAGCAGGCTCTGCCCGTTGCTGACTGCTCCATCCAGGTTATTCTGTCCACCCTTCATGCCGAATCCCACCTGCACGTGCACCTAAAGCCAAGGACAGGGGCATGCCCCTCGCGCTCGCTCTCTGGACACAGAATCTGGAGACTCCGAGCCTGGTGTTACAGGCTGGTTCGTGTCTCCTAAAACGCACATATTGAAGCCCTGGTCCCAGGGCCTCGAGTGACCTTATTTGGAGATAGGGTCACAGCCAATGTAATTTGCTAAGCTGGGGCCCTAATTCACTACGTCTGGCATTCTTAAGGGGACCCTGGACGCTGACAAAGATGCTCACGGGGATGGTGAAGCCGAGACACGGGCAGAAGACCCGGCCGCGGAGCACCAAGGACCCTGGCCCTACAGGCTTCCCCCCAAGCACCCTCAGAAGGACGCGCATTGACAGCACCTCATCTGGGATTTCCAGCCTCCAGAACTGTGAGCGCTGTCGTGGGACAGGGAGGCCTGCTGTGCAGCTTGAGCGAACAAATCTGCCCCCCCGCCCCCCCGCGCCGCTGCCCGGCTACTCTCCCATTACCACGTGGAGTGCGGTGTGCTCCAGCCCATGGGCTCTCGGGGCCACACAGGACAGGGGCCGCAGGAGGCAATGGCCGGAGCGGCGGACGGGCGCGCCCAGTTTGGCTCTTCAGGAACTTTCTGAGGGAGCTCGGCAAAGGCTATGGCCTCCCACCGACCCCACGGAGTGTGGGTAGCGGGGAACATGTGGTAGCGGGCTCCCTAGCTCCTGGCAGCCCCGAGCAGGTCCATTCCTGAGAGTGATGCCGTCGCCTCCACATCTGGGGCGCAGGGCCCGGGAGCACCGTGCAGATCCCCTGTCCCCCCACAGCCCGGGGCAGCCATACCCCTTGACTCACCACCCAGTCTCGGCGCCAGATCATGGTCATGAAGATCTGGTACTGGAAGTACACCGGGATGAGCAGTGGCGGCCCGACTGTGGGGAGAGCAGAGCAGCTGGGGGGCGCCTGTCCCACCGCGCCCCGCTGCTCAGCCGGGGGGAGCCCAGTGAGCCCTGAACGGGGTGGGGGGGCATCTCTGCATCTCACAGGCAGAGGCAGCGACCTGGGCCTGAGGAGGGGGCTGGGAACACACGTACCCCTCCCCTCTGCCGCCCCCTCTCCCCAGCCCTCCCCTCACCCAGGGGCCCCTGAGTGTGGGACCCTGGGCCTCTGGGGTCCGTCTCCACCCTGCGCCGGGAGCAGTTGGCATGGCCTGGGCGGCCCTTCCTGCTCTAACAGGCTTGGGGCGCCTCCTGGGTCTGAAGGGTGGCAGGTGGTTGGCGGGGAGACAGATGGCCGTTCTGGGGTGTGGCTGGAGGGGGTTCCCAGCACTCACTCAGGAAGAAGTACTCGTGTTGGTGATTGTAAGGCAGGTATCTGAGCTTTTTCTTGCCGTACTGAGGAGAGAGAAGAGAAGGTGAGCCCCGGGTACCCCTCAGGCTCCAGCAGCCCAGCCACTCCCCTCACCCCCGAACCTGCTCCACAGTTCCTGTCCTGTCAGACTGCCCCCTGGGCCACTCCGGCCCTCTGGCTCCTAGCTGCCCCGGCCAACACTGGCCACCCTTTCCCCTCCCCCCGCTAAGGGCGCCCACCCCAGCTTCATCTCAAGCAGGCCTCAGCTCGCGAGGCTGGGGCTTCTGAAGCTGAGGCTCAGGGTCAAATCACTGCCCAGGGCCACACAAGAAACGGGCCCTGCTGAACCCAGGAAAGCTGACTCAGAATCCCTGTGACAGGCACTCAATGTTTGTGAAACGAACGCACAACTGAACAACTCATAAGAGGTCCCACAAGGGAGCTCCTTGGCCAGTTTCCACCCCTTTGAGACTGAGGACTGCTCCCAGGGCAGGCTGGAGAACTCCCCAGAGCCCCCAGCAGCCGGGAGAACCCAGGTAAGGGCCTGGGGAGTTGCTGGGAACATCCCCTGGGGCCTCTGGCAACTTGGCAAAGCTACTCACTTCTCCCAGGCAGGTAAATTTCAGTTCAGGATGGCAGCAGGCCAGGGACACAGCCTCGGTACCCTGATGCCCAGAGCGAGGAGGGTAGCGCCAGGGCCTGGGTGTCCCTACTGCCCAAAGCTGCTCAGGCCATGCCAAGCACGAGCCTGTAGGGGAGCCCCCGCCCCACGGGGTCCCTGGAGCCCTTGAATGCTAGGCTCCAGCCCTTTGCAGACCAGCCCACCTTGCTCCTTGGGGACTGAGACCATAAGAGTGGCCCCTGTTCTTGCTTTTGGTGCCAAGATCTGCCAAGATCACCTGCACAGATCACAGAGCCCCCGCACCCCCGAACCCCAGTTGGCACCTGAGTCACTTAAGTTAAGAGGAGCCCATGAGAACACAGGCATAAGCGCCGGGGACTAGCCCCTGGGGCACTGCCCCTCTCTTGCCCCTCCCCGAGGATCCAGCCCTTTGTAGGGGCTCATTCCTACTTCTTGTTCCCAGGAGACAGAAGCACGGATGGAGAGACCCCGATGCTGGCTAAGCCGGTGGCCCTGTCTGCAGGTGAGAGCCCAGAGGGCAACAACCGTTGAGACGGCAGGGGGAGGGCCCACGACGCCGAAAGGGGGAGCCCTGCCTGGGAGGCACGTCTTGGCACCAGGAGCCATGGTCAAGGCCCATCGGGCCGAAGCACCACCAGAATGACCCCTTTGTCCCTTGTGGCCTCCTGTGCCTCGGCAGGGGTCTCACTCATCCCCAGAGAGTGTAGCCATTGGCACCAGGATGGTCACTAAGGCAGGAGCTGGCTCTGGAAGATTTCTCAGAGGAGGGAGTAGACGGGCACCACTCCCCCTCCCCCAGTGGCCTGTTGGGTGGGGAATGCCGTGGTCCGGGGTTCCAGGGAGCATGTGGCCTACAGACTAGGCCCCCGGATCCTGCCCTAACCTCCTCCCAAAAGCCAGGAAACAGACCCGCAGGCCAGACTCTGTCTGCAGGCTTCTCAGCCCCAAACAGGAGCCCTCCCTGCCCCAGATCTGCCCATGAGTCATCCCAGGAGGCTGCCCCAGGCCCCAAGGATCCGCTCCCGCTGGTTAGACTCGGGGAGAGAACGCTAAGGGCAGCCCAGGCAGGTGGGCAGACTGGAGAGTCCCCACAGAAGGACTCCAGGGAGGCTAAGCCGCTGGCGGCAGGAAGGAGGGTACCAGGACATTCATCTGAAGTTGTGTTTCCATGGAGCTATAGTGACCCCTGGGGAGCAACACATCACATACACTGGACCGTCCCTACATGTCTGTTCCCATCTCAGTGACCTCAGGTGGGACAGCTGACTGCAAGGCCCCCCGTCAGGGTCTGGCTGGCCCACAGCACCGGTTAGTGGCTAACTTGCTGGCTCGGCTCTCTGCCAGCGTCTAGCCTCGAAAGCCATGGGCGCAGGGAGGAGTGGAAGAGAGGTTTAGAACATACCGAGCTGGGGGGAGGGCTCCCAGCCTCTCAATTCATCAAAAAGCTGGTGTGACCCAACAAGCCCGTTCCCTAGGGTCCAGCGGGTGCTGGCCCCCCGGGCAGGTTCCTGCGGGACCCAGAAGCCCCGGCTTGGAGCGAGACCGCCTGGGTTCGGGGGCTGGTTCTGCCTCTTCCCACCAGAACCTCCAGCAAGTTAGTTTGCATCTCTCGGCCTTAGGCCTTCCAGCTCTGAAATGGGCGTGATGTCCCCAAGCAAAGGCTCACAGGGGGTGCCCTGCCGGCAGCCCTGGTGGCCTGGTTTCCTGGAGGTCCCTACTCCTCTGTCCAGGCTGGGCTGGCCCTCTTGGCTCCACCTCTCTGCAGACCCGGGGCCAGCCTGGGATTGCAGGCTGAGAACACGCCAGGGCCACATGCAGGGGACTTTTCAGCTTTGGAACAAAATGTCTGAGGAGTGACAAGGGCCTTCCTGGTGCCTTCAGGGTTGGGGGAGGGGAGCTGTCGCCAAGCCCAGTCCCCGCCTCTGGGAACCTGCAAACCACAGAGAGAAATGAGCTCCATGGTCAGGCTGGGCACATGCAGAATGGCAAGCCCCGGTCCATGGTCCCTGAGAGGAGGGCCCTGGTTGTTCCAAGGGAGGACTGGTCCCGTGGCCTGTTCACAAAGGTCTGCCTGGAGCAGGCAGCTGGGAGGGTCAGCTGTGACAGGCGGCGGGGCAGGGAGAGCGTGCCACATGGGTGGAAAGGCAGGAACTCCGGTGGGGAGGCCCAGACACTCCGAAAGCCAGCCTTAGTGCCCCACGGATAATGCCCCCACCCCCCCGGACCCCGGGCTGCAGCCAATAGACACAGGGAGGGCGAAGCCTGCTGCTGACTTCACCTCTGTTTGACACTGTTCCAGAAGCTCCAGAAATAAGACAATGGCGCTATGAGAAAAAGTATCTTTTCATTATTTTCAAGGACATAACTGTCTACCCAGGAAACTCGAACCAACCGAAAGACAACTAGAGTCACAGAGAGACCTGAGCGGACACCAGCCAAAAAAGAGCTAACCATCCACTGTCAACAGCTTCCCGGGACGCTGGAGAAACACCCGTCCCCATAACCAAAGTGGGAGAGATCCAGGATTGAACTGGAAAAGAAACCCCCATGAGATGCATAAAACTCTTCTAAGAGAAGGAAAAAGAGGCTTGAGGAACTGGAGAAAGAGGCCTAATTATGGATGGAAAGACGGAGCGTGAAGATGGCTACTCTTGCTAGGAGGGCTGCTGACCGGGGATGAAGGGCCGGGGTGGATGGAGGGCTGCCCGAGGCTCGCAGATGGAGCCCCGCGTGAGGCTGACAGCCCAGCCCAGACGCGGGGCTCAGGAGGGAGGTCGCACCCCCAGCACGCATGGGGCCATGCACCCGCGCACCCGAATGAGGGTGCTGGGGAACCTGGCTGACTCCAGAAATGTGAAGGGCAGACTCTTGATCTCAAGGTTGTGAGTTCACACCCCATGCTGGATGGACACACTGCTTAAAAATAAAATCTTAAAAAAAAAAAGAACTTTTTAAAAAAATATTTTATTTATTTATTTGACAGAGAAAGACACAGCGAGAGAGGGAACACATGCAGGGGGAGTGGGAGAAGGAGAAGCAGGCTTCCTGCTGAGCAGGGAGCCCATGTGGGGCCCAATCCCAGAACCCTGGGATCATGACCTGAGCTGAAGGCAGATGCTTAATGACTGAGCCACCCAGGCGCCCCAAAAAGAATTTTCTAAGCATGAAAGAAATTAAAGGAATCCTCCAGAGGCAAAAAAAAAAAACCCCACAAAACTGAATACCTCTTGCTACATAAAACAAACAAAATCCTCCCAGAAGTCATAAATAAGACCAAACGCCAGAGAACTCACGAGGAAAGGAGCTTCACTGCTGAGATCCCTCTGCTTAATTTCTCCCTAGCCCTTTGGAGCTGGTTTGTTTACCCGGCCCTAGAGATAAGGGGCCTCACCTCCTTGGTCTGGAGGCCCGAGGCTGACTCAACAGCCCCAGGGTCTGGCGCCGTGGGGCCAGGCGGGTGGCCCTGGTGTGCGTGTGGCATGTGGGTCTGGCAGGAGACAAGGTCGTCAGGCCCAGGTTCCCTCCCAGGGCAGCAGCATGCTCCTGGGGACACTGCTTAACCAGGAACCCAGCAAATAATCTGGCCTTCCACCGCGCCCCCCGCCACGCCACGTGTGTAAGAGGAGAGGATTTCCATAGGGTACTCTGGCCCCAGCTGTGATCTTTCAAATGCTGCTAGCAACAGAGTAACCAGATTTCCAAAACCTCACACCCAGCACCAGCCCTGAAGCCAGCACTCAGGAGGTGTCTAAGGAAAGGAGGTGTTGGAAGAGGACTTCGCTGGCCGCCGCACAGAGCCGAGAGCCTTCCGAAGCCTTACGCAGAAAGAGAAGCCCTAGGGGCGCCTGGGTGGCTCAGTTGGTTAAGCGACTGCCTTCGGCTCAGGTCATGATCCGGGAGACCCGGGATCGAGTCCCACATCGGGCTCCCTGCTCGGCAGGAAGCCTGCTTCTCCCTCTCTCACTCCCCCTACTTGTGTTCCCTCTCTGGCTGTGTTTCTCTCCGTCAAATAAATTAAAAAAAAAAAAATCTTTAAAAAAAAAAGAAAGAAAGAAAGAGAAGCCTTTGTCTTTGCTCATCGGAAGGCCCCAAGTTAACCAGCTGCCTTACCTGGATGCCTCTAATGCAAGCTAGCAAGCCTCTTCCTAGAATAAAGCACGCAGCACAGACTTTGGAAGAGAATATGATCCCTGCCTGGTCCCAAGTACCTTGTGTTGGCTAATTTCCTCTGCAATCAACAGTGTTGCAGAAAACTCGCGTCTCCGCTCAGATATTCTCTCGGGTGGAACCAAGGTGGGAAAGACATGGAGGAACAGTCTCTCTCTGCACCTCACCCACACCTCAGATGTCAGTAGTGCCAGTCCGCGGCCCTGCTCCTGCCTCGATGGGCCTCGCTCGACAGGTGCTTCCTGATGCCCTCCTCTGTGCCCGGCACTAGGATGGTTAAGAGTTGCACAAAAGCAACAGGATCTTCTAAACTTGGGCTTATCTCATCACCAGACTTCCAAAAAGCAAAGCATAGGTAGATTTCTTGGTAAATTAAACCCTAACATAGAGACTGACCCAAAGAGGCTCTACTTTCTTTAAAAAAAAAAAAAAAAAAAAAAGTATTTAAATGAGGGCATTCTTTAAATGCATTGAGGCGTGTTTTCATCATTAAAAAAGTGAGACTTAGTATCAAGCTTCTTATCTTACAAAATGACATGGTTTATATGATAGCATAAAATTACAACAGAGCCCAGGACAGACCCCGGCAAAGGCCAAGGCTCCTGGACTCCCAGCAAGAGGTCCGCGTCTGATGAGGTGGCAAGGTGCAGAGCGGAATTCTAAGTTTTAATTTAGATTTTTAAAATGAATATGTGCTGGGGCGCCTGGGTAGCTCATGTGGTTAAGCATCTGCCTTCGGCTCAGGTCATCGTCCCAGGGTCCTGGGATCGAGTGCTGCATCGGGCTCCCTGCTCAGCGGGGAGTCTGCTTCTCCCTCTGCCTCTAACCCTCCCCCTGATTTTGTGCACATGCTCTCTCTCTCTCTCTCAAATAAATAAAATCTTTAAAAATAAATAAGTAAATAAAAACAAAATGAATCTGTGCATACGAATAGGCCCTAAGGAGCAATCTGGAAGGATTTAAGTACTGTACGATATTTGGGGCAAAGAGAGATGATGGCAGCAACAGCAGATTCACTTTGTAATTCTGTATATTTCTCTAATATTTAAATGCGTGTCACAGGTAAGTTCTGTATTTATAATAAAAATGAAACTAACATAAAAGTAAGGCAATGTGCTACAGGAGAAGAAAATGACCTCGCCGTCAGATGCAGGGCCTCACCGTCTGCTAGCCACTAGGCTAAAAGGATCGTGAACACATCCCCTTCTCCCAGAGCCTCCCTTTGTCCCGTCTGGGTAAGCAGGTTGGCCCAGACCACGCTGAGTCCCCACTCAGCATCGAGGATTCCTCCAGGAAGGTTTCCTTGAGCTGGTCTTTGGGGACCACGCTCGAAGCCCGAGCTGTGCCTGCCTGCTGACCAGGGAGGAATTCCGGCCCCCAGGAAGAAACCAGCCGGGAAATGTTCATCCCCAGCCCATGGGAAGGAGAGCGGCTCTCTAGCCCCCATGAGGGCCGATTCATTATTTACGCGCGAGGCCATTCCATCGAAATTCCATCTGGAAACACTCAGGGCATCCGGAAAGGTCTCCAGGTAGACCTCAGACGCAGACGCATCTGCATGACTCTCCAGCCCACAGGTTCCTTCCTCGGTTCCTGCTCGGGCCACACACTTGCCACGTCAACGCCTTCCACCTACCTCAACGGGCTGCGACTCGCCCAGGACGAACACGTGCAGCATGTTCACGTCGGGGTCCTTGTGGAAGATGTTGGGCTTGGCGTGATGCTGAAAGTGGCGATGGTTCCACCAGTTGGCGGAGGCCCCCTGCGGGGAGGGGTCATGGGGGACGGGGGTGAGCTGCGTGGTTCTCTGGGGGATGGGTCCCCAGCCCCGCTGAGACTCAGAACCAACTTCAGCATCATGTGCAGATCCTGGGCAACCCCCCCCCAGCCTCCAAATGCAGCCCTGCCCACCCGCCCACCCTGAGGCCATGAAGGAAGCCAAGCCACGCAGTCCCTCCAGGCCCGCTTCCCCCTCCCCCACAGCCGTGGCGGCGAGGCCAGCAGGTGCCAGAGCGCAGGGCAAGTGCCTGGGCCGGGACGGGGTAGCCTCTGCCCTCTGCCAGCACCCGGTGTGAGCCCCCACACTCCTCCGCCCCCACATGTCCCCCCGAGTGCCGTGTTCTACAAGGAGAAACACTTCTGTTTCAGGAACAGTGAGAAGGGGTCTCTACTACGTGGCCCAGGATTCTACTGCTAGGTGTGTGCCCAAGAGAAATGAAAATGTGGCCACACAAAATTGTACATCAATGTTCCCGTTGTCCAAAATGACCAACAGGTGGAAACGTGTTGGTTGCACCACAGAGGGGTAAGAAGCACGTGCTACAACACGGACGAACCTTGAAAACTTCATGCTGAGCGAACGAAGCCGACAGAAAGTCACATCCGTGACTCCATTTATAGGAACTGTCCAGACTACAGAATCTAGAGATAGGGAGATCAGTGGTTGCCTAGGGCGAGGGTTGGGGACGCGTGGGAGGGATGAGGGGCTGGGAAGTTAAGAGGTGTGAGGTTTCTTTTGGGGGTGACAAAGATATTCCCAAATCGATGAGGACAATGGCTGCATAAATCTGTGAATATTCTATAAGCAGTTGGCAAGAGACAACCCAATAGCGAGACAGGCTGCTGGCCTGAGCAGTGAGGACTCAGTGAGGTCCCATCCAGAAGGCCACAGGAAGGCTTAATAAGTCATCACTAACAGAAACAGGGAAGAGCTGCCACGTTCTAACATGAAAATATAAAAACATGATCCTGGGAGACCAGAAGCATTGCCTGGGTATTTATTTCAGGGTCACAAAGTTCTGTCTCACCAACTCAAGCTCTTGACAGAGTCTGGACACCTGCTTGTGCCCCAAGTTGCCTTGTGGCCCAGAGAAGGAAATGGGGCCCTTCCGACTCTTCACTCTTTACTGGTGAGCTCCCGCAAGATCAGTCAGCACTTGGGCCGAGGGCCTGGCCATCCACACAGAGGACCAACTGCTAAAACGAACATTTCACTTGGAAGATACTTTTGGCACAAACACAGTCTCTGGATACAGAGAGGCTCGGGCGGGTACGGTGGGGCCCCTTCCTGTAAGCACGTGGGTCTCCAAACCCATCAGAGCAGAAAAAACCAAACAAATGTCAGTGGGTGAGGGCTCAGAGGACTGAGGAATGGATGACACACTCACCTTCCAGCCAGAAGGAACCCCACTCCTGGGAGAGGGCGCATGGAAAGTCCCCAGCACAAAAATTGAGGAGCAAGGCGTGTTAGGAGATGTTTAGAACACACTGAGCCAGGGGTGTTCGTGGAATAAATGAAGGAAGGAAAGAGAGATGAGCTGTGAAGGCCCTGGTGATGAGTCAGCGAGGGAAGGCTGTTTCGCTGTCTTTGGGCAGAGTTAGTCCTCTGCTGGGATTCTCTTCCATCCTTCAGTAGACAGAGCCCTACTTAGTCTTCCCACCCAGAAGCCCGGCTTGCCCTGAAATAAGGAGCAGCCCTAGGGATGAAGCAGTGGTCCAGGGCACACGAAGATGGGGCCAGCAAAGACAAGAAAACCTGGGGGAGGGGGCCAGGTGGAGTGAGAGTGAGGGGTGCCTTCCTGACAGAGGGAAAAGCCTGGGTAAGGGCTTGGGGGCTGGGGCTAGGGTGGTGTGGACTGCTCTAGAAGCCAAAGTCCCCTGGGTTGAGCCGGAGACTCAGGATCACAACCAAAAGTCCTGGGCGGAGCCCTATCAGAGCCCGAGGGGAAGCGAAAATTGTGTACCCCTGGCTTGAATGGTCACAAAATCAACAACAGTTTCCAAATCGACTTTCGGTGTGTCTCATTTTCAAATGAGGGAATTGCTAAGTTGGATGACTTCTCTCCAAGTGACAATCTTAGTTTAAAAACCAAAAAAAAAAAAAAAAAAAAAAAAGACTCCCTACCCAGCTCGGAGCCCGGCGTGGGACTTGATCCCCCGACCCTGAGATCATAACCTGAGGTGAAACTGAGAGCGGACACCTGACTAAGCCACCCAGGTGCCCCTTAAATGATTTTTAACTAACTTAAACCAAAGTAAAAGAATAATAAATTCTTTTTTGGTACAGATAATATATTTTCCCTTAGCGTTGGGACCTTTAATACATTCAACTTCCCAACTCTTAAGTATTTCTCAACTATTTCAACATTCCAAGGAAAAAGACTAACTAACCATTAAAAAAACAATACATACAAACAGGTATATAAGGTCACAGATTTTTCCTTTTGCCTCAGGTTCCAATATGACCCAGCAAAGTCTTGATCTTTATTCAAAATGTTGCTATTTTGTTCACTGTAGATTTTCTTTGGCATTAACTTTGTTTTTTAAAAAACATCTTAGAATGTTCCTCATCCAGGGTGCCTGGGCGGCTCAGTGGATTAAAGCCTCTGCCTTCGGCTCAGGTCATGATTTCAGGGTCCTGGGTTCGAGCCCCACATCGGGCTCTCTGCTCAGCACTGAGCCTGCTTCCTCCTCTCTCTCTGTCTGTCTCTCTGCCTACTTGTGATCTCTCTGTCAAATAAATAAATAAAATCTTAAAAAAAAAAAAAAAAGCATGTTCATCATCCTGATCACTGAGTCTTTTGGTCGCCCCCTAAATTTTGGGCCCTAGGCGACTGCCTCACTTGCCTCGCCCTAATCCTGGCCCTGGGGCCTGAGATGTTGTGTGAAAAGGCTGGCGGGCTCCTGGTTTCTGTCTCCAGTCGTGGAGTCTACAGGGACCGCCCGGCAGTGTGTATTTTACCCGGAGGGCACTGCCGAACAATGAAAGGGTTTTTAACAGAGGTGCCATGGCTCAGAACTCTTCGTACAAGGGCATCCGCTGGAAGAAACGTCCACCAGAGGAGATCGGAAGTCGGGCTGGGGAGAGCCCACACTGCAATCCCGCAGCGGCTCAGGCTGCCAGTAGGAAGCAGGTCCCAGCCTCGCAGGGCTCCCGGCACCCCGTTCTCCGCTCCCCAGCAGCTTGTGCTAAAACACTCGGGTTGGCAGGGCACCTGGGGACCTCCCTGCAGCCAGTACCCCTTTTTCCCCAACAAAGGGAATCAGGAGAGCAGACAGATCTGCAAGACTTTTCTGCAGCCGTGTGACTATAGGGAGTCCGGTGGATTCAGCCAGCTGCAAGGCAACCCCGGGGTGAGCTGCGTGGCTGTGCCCCTGGCCTACACACGGCAATGACACTGGGAGGCGGAGGGCTGGCCAGCCATGAGTGCAGAACCTCCGAGCCCGAGTACCCCGTCCCCCCTACCCCAGAGTTCTGACGCCATCAACCCACGTTCGCCCCGGAGGCCAGTCGTCTGTGCTGGCCTCGTCCTCCGTCCGACACGAGAGCTGCGACCCAAGGCCCTACAAGAACTGGGGGACGTCAGGCAGGAAAGCCCCTCCCGGCTCCCACCCAGAATCTGGAAACAGGACACAGCCCATCTTTGTTAAGCTGGTGGGGATAATGTGGGTCGGGAGCAAAATGTTACTTTCCAACACTGAGGAGGGTTTCATCCAGCAGACAAGAGTATGAAATGAAACAAAGCGCTCCACTATGCACACCCTCTCCCTTCACCCCTGTATTTCTGGAAAGAAACCAGGTTCTCAGGCCACCGCAGGCTCAGGGCCAGGCAAGCTGCGAGGCTAGTGGTTGCTAGTTCAGCTCGAGTTTGCCCCATCCAGATCCACGGCCGGCAAGCCACAGGCTCCCCACCATCAGGGTCGTGGGAGGGATACGCCTAACCCAGACAGGTAGCTCTTCCCAAGCCAGGGAGGGGTGGAATGGGATTCTTTAGGACACAGCCTTTCGTAGGAAAGCAACTGGGTACTGCTGGGAATGGGCTGGGGAAACGGGGGGTGGGATGAGCTGTTTCAGAATGAGCCGGCAAGGACTAATTTCCAAAATCAAGGAGATGAGCCCATCGGACGAGCACAAGGTCTGTGGTAAGCCTAGCCTGTCTTCTTATGAACTTGCTTCGCTGCAATGCTCTGTGGGGCGGCAGGGGGCGGTGGGAAGGAGCTATTTCCCCTTGAGCCTAAACAACACTGGTCCCGTGTCTCAGCTGATGGCTGTGCACTTCGTTGTCTCCTATCTAAAGACTTCTATGACAACATCTCCCTTTCAGACTAAGAGAGATTAATTAGATGAGTTTTCAGATAAAGAGTAAACAATATAATCGATATTGATCATTGAGTCAAAACCCAAAGCGCCATGTGTCTGTGTCATAAGGAGCTGCCTTTGTGGGTCTGAGACAATGCCAAGCCAGGGCCGGGAAGGCCGAGGAGGGGGACTCGCCAAGCCCTATAGCCCAGCGCAACCCGGCAGGAAGGCCTGGCTCCTGGGCAGACCTGCCCCGTGACCCTGCGCCACAAACGCTGATGCAAGAGGAGACTCGGCCCCAGGGAAGACAGGTCAGGCCACGCCAGCCGCTAACTGATGGGCAGACGCCCAGGGCTGAGGATATTTACCTTTAAGTGGCCAATGATGAACTTGTGGACGACGTGGTTCCAGGCGGACTTCTTGTAGACAGACAGGTGGCCGTAATCGTGTTGCAGCCATCCCGCTTGGGCCTGTGGAGAGACGTGCTTTCAGGACGCCTGCTTTCACACGTGGCCGGCCTCTGGGAGCCGGCAGGGAGGAGACGGGAGGAGGGCGGGGGCTTCAGGTGCCACACCTGACCTGAGAGGTAGCGAGGACAAAGGCCGTGATGACGGTTGGAATCCAGCCATTGCCAAAGTAAAAGATGACGAACCAGGCAATGCCCTCCATGACAATGATGTGGGCCAGGAGGAGGAGGAAGAACAGGTGGTTACTCTTGAACAGGTTCATGTCCTCGGCGGCCTTCCTCAGGGCCCGGAAGTCCTCAGTGATCGGGGACTGTTGAGCGAGAGCACAGGGAAGGTGTCAGCCACCTGGCCGCACTGGAGGGGACCAACGTCTTTGTGGGGGGGGGGCAGCGGTGGCCAAGAGGGGCCGCTCCACAGGCCTGCAACCCGAGGGAGCCCAGCCATGGCGCACCGCGGCCGAGTTGTCCTCCTGGGCCTCCCCAGCCCTGAGGACTGCACATTTGTAGGAAGCAGAGAAAGGATCCGACTCAAAAACTGGTCGAGTTGCACACCACGTTCATGGGGGCATTGCCCCCGAGGCGCACGGCAGAAACAACCCAAACATCCATCAGCGACGCCTGGCTGAACGGAACGTGGTCTGTCCACACAGTGGAACACAACCCGACCTCGAAGAGGAAGGAGAGTCCAACTCCCGCCACCGCAGGGATGAACCTTGCAGACCTCATGCTCCGTGAAATTAAGCCAGACATCTAGGACAGGGACCGTATGACTCCACAGAACTGAGCTAGCTGGAGCACGCAAGTCCCACGCAGAGAGCAGAGTCGTGTTTACTGGGGCTTCGGGGAGGAGGACCGTTTAATGGGGAGTTAATGTTTAATGGGGACAGTTATGAATGTGGGGTGATGAATGAGTTCTGGAAGTGGATGATGGTAAAGGTTGCATGAGAATGTGAATATGTCCCAAAGCTCCGGAACTGTGCGTCTGAAACTGGCTAAAATGGTAAACTTATGCTATGGGTCTGTATTACACACACACACACACACACACACACACACATACACACGCACACACACACACACAAGCTCCCACTTTTCCATGCCCCCGTCCTGCCCCTACTTGCTCTGGGCACTCTGCGGAGTCTTGAGGGTTTGTGCTGGGGCAGATAAGACTGCAGAAGACACCTGGAGAGCTCAGGGGATGGGGGGCTGGGGGGGACCCAGGCATCTGGGGAGACTCTGGAGACATGCGCATGGCTGGGACAAAGAAAGCAGCTGGGAGGCAGGGCTCCGGCAGGTGGGGGAAGAGGGTGCTTTGAAAGGGTAGATGGAGTGCCCTGCAGGCGGAGGAAGCCAGATTTGGGAGGCTGGGGGATAAGTAGCAAAGAATCTGAGAGTGGCTAACACCCATTTAAGTAGGGAAAGTGGAAAAACCAGGTAGGGACCAGAGAAGCAAGGTCCGAAAGGAGGGAGCCCACAAGACAGGGACAAGAGAGGAGAGAAGCTCCCTGCCTATAAGAGGGCTGGGGAGGATGGAGGATGAAGCCGCGAGTGAAGGGAGCAGGATGGAAACTTACATCAGCTCCAGGCAGGAGTGAAGACAATCTCCCCCCTCAGCCCTGGGGAGAAAGTAGAAGAGCAGACACAGGGAGAGCCGGGGAAGGGGAGGTTAGCCTCTGGAGGGCACATAGAATGGGCTCTACTTCCCAGGGAAGGAGAGAAAAAACAGTGGGAGGAGTGGACCAGAAGTGAAGACCCTGGGCCCCGCCTAACTCTACTGAGACCTGGGCAGTGAAGAGGCTGGGAATGGCTCACTGCGAGGTAGGGGGCCCTCCCAGGCTGGCAGCAAGGGGAAGGGACTCGCTGCAGAGTCTCGGAGTCCCGCCTGATCCCAGGTATCAGGCAGGGGTTCCCATGGACTGGCATAAAGCCCTCTTGGACCACACCTGGCACTCTCTGTCTTTAGGCAGGCACACCCTCTCCCCCACAAACCTCCCCTCCTTCCTTAGTCTGGGCACACTCACGTTTTGTTGTTGTTTTTTTTTTTTTAAAGATTTTATTTATTTATTTGACAGAGAGAGATCACAAGTAGGCAGAGGGGCAGGCAGAGAGAGAGGAGGAGGCAGGCTCCCTGCTGAGCAGAGAGCCCGATGCGGGCCTCGATCCCAGGACCCTGAGATCATGACCTGAGCTGAAGGCAGAGGCTTTAACCCACTGAGCCACCCAGGCGCCCCACACTCACGTTCTTGCCATGGTCCTGGCTAGGCTCCTCCGGGGCCAGCTCTCCAATCAGCAGAGGCTTCATGAACTTGCGCACAAAATCAAGGTCACGGTGGAAGGCGCGGAAGACATCCTGGGGAGGCAGGGATCAGGTGGTGAGCGGGAGACCTCAGACGCAGGGAGGGCAGGGCGTAGCAGCAGCAGCTCTCCATGTCCCCACTGGAACACCGATCAAGGCCTCCCAGGAACCAGCCCCAGAGGCTCTCTCTCCGGCCTCATCTCGGCAGATCCCTCGGTGGATGGCTGCACCGGTGGTATCCCTGGATCTCCACCCTGAGCTCACCAGGGGCATGTGCAGACATTCAGGAAACCTCTGGGGGAGTTGGAAAAATGATGCCCTGCAGGGAGATGCACGGGCCGGGCAGGGCACCCAGCAAAGCCCCAACCCACCACCCTGTGCACACGGCTTACAGAGAAGAGCACAGGGCTGGAGTAGCAGAGAGAACGTGCTGGGGAGAGCATGTCAAGGCAAAACAAACACAGAATAAGTAAAACATATCAGAAAAAAAGTGTTTTCATAATTTGAAAAAGCATGAAAAAAATTATGAAAACGATGAAAAACAACTCTCCAGAAACCCCAAGGAGTTGTATGTTAAGGTAGTGGCATCATAGCCTGCTTTATCTCATTACTTCTCCAACTTCTGCTAACAGGGCTCTATTATTCCTTTTTAAATTTTAAAAAATAGGGGCGCCTGGGTGGCTCAGTTGGTTAAGCGACTGCCTTCGGCTCAGGTCATGATCCCGGAGACCCAGGTTCGAGTCCCACATCGGGCTCCCTGCTCGGCAGGAAGCCTGCTTCTCCCTCCCTCACTCCCCCTGCTTGTGTTCCCTCTCTGGCTGTGTTTCTCTCTGTCAAATAAATAAAATCTTAAAAATATATATATATATATATATATATATATATATATATATATATATCCGATCCCCCCTACCTGATCAAATATATTTTCGGAGAAGAGATGTGAGGCTCTGCTGGGGCCCTGGGCAGGCAGTGGCCAGAGCGAACTAGCTCTGCCACTCTAGGCCAGCCGCCCCCACCCCGGCCTCAGCGCCCTCTGCAAAGTGAGGCCCCTCCGGGCACTACCGAGTCCAGAGGCCCCGGGGAAAGGCCCGCCAGGAGTCAGTTTCCAAGCAGGACCTGGGCGTCGGCAGAGCCACGGTGAGCGGGACTGCCTTCCAGAGTCAGAGCCCACGGAAGCCCCTTCGTTCGTCCTCCTCACATTGGACCACGGCTTTCCAGAAACAACAGGAAGTCTTCGGTAAGGCAGTTTCCTGAGGGCCAACTGCTGCGTCTGATAAGTCAACCACCACTCTGCTCCTCACCGGGAGGTAGAATTCAAGTGTGCAAACAACTCATTTCTCAACCAGCACCCGCGTCGCCACTCCCACCCCGCCGCTCCACCCCTCGGTCCGGGTCACGCTCTCAAGCCCCCGCCTGGACTGGGGAGCTTGGTGGAACAGACGGAAAGACAGACAGACTCCCGTGCCGACCCAGACCATTCCGTGGCCATTTCCAGGAGGGCTGTCTGGTGACGTCGCACCTCCCTGTGTGACAGGGAGGGAACGCGGAGCCTTGCTAGCATTCCCTCCCGGGAGGCTGAGCACCCTACGGTGTGGATGAAGACACCAGAGCACAGAAAGGGAACATCTTCCGCTCCAAGGGCAGAGCCAGGATCAAATTCAAGTTCACCTGACTCGGGGACTACGGCACCACGTGCCTCCTGCCCGCTGAGGAAGACAAGCACTGTTAGAGGCCATGCATGGTGGGTCCCACCCCTTTCTGAGCAGGCCAGGTGAAGACCACCTGTGAGCCCACTGAGCGCGTGCTCACAGCAGGGCCTTTGCACAGTGCTTCCTCCTGCCTGGGAGCCCGGTTACCAAATTCACAAGCTGTATGACTTACTTCTGTATATGTCGTTCTCCCCGCTTCTAGACTATGATGAGCTCCACAAGGGAAGGGCCGCGGCCGTCTTGCTCACTGCAACCTCAGGGCCCATGACGATGCGTAAGGGGGCTCACAAGTGAACGTGAGGGTCCAGGAGCCCGCAGTTCTGCCACCTCTTGCCCCGGGAAACTCCTACTCTGCGATCATGTTCATACCCTTCTTGTGCTCTTTTGTGGAACCTGGCTTACACTCCCGTCACAACGAAACTCTTCACCTTCTCTAGTCTCCACTCAGGTGGTGACAGTGTCGCCACATCCTGAGACACGCAGGCCAGCCACTGAGCCACGGGCTTTGGGTGCATAAGCCGCTAAGCCTTACTGAACTCTAAGGTCCTATTTTATTTTATTTTATTTTTTTCCTTAAAGATTTTATTTATTTATTTGACAGTGAGAAACACAGCCAGAGAGGGAACACAAGCAGGGGGAGTGAGAGGGGGAGAAGCAGGCTTCCTGCCGAGCAGGGAGCCCGATGTGGGACTCGATCCTGGGTCTCCGGAATCATGACCTGAGCCCAAGGCAGTCGCTTAACCAACTGAGCCACCCGGGTGCCCCAACAGGTTCTAGTTTAGAGAAAGGAAAAGAGACTGAGGGAGGAGAAGCTGGTAGCCCGCAGTCACACTGTAGGTGTGCCTTATTTCTAGAGCTTTTCAGGGCTAATACTCACGCCTCAATCAAAACGAGCTTCCTCCCTGCTGAGAGTCGAGCACTTTCTGTGTCTTCCCCTTCAAAGTGGCACAGAGGGGCCTCACACTCCTATAGAAAGTTCCAGAAACTGCTGGGTTGTAGAAAGGTCTGGCTGGTGATTGGGAGGTTACTGGGCAAAGCAAGATGGGGCCAATCCAAACATGACTTTGGAACAAGAACTGAAACCAGAATCTGTCCTCGCTTGAGAGGGAGAGAGACCAAAGGCTTTCCAGGAAGGCCTGGGACAAGGGTGAAGGGAAAGGAGCAGCAACAGCTGGAGAGGAGCCTGGAGCTGTCCTCAGGAGGGCAGCTATGTGTGCTGGAGGAGCAAGGGCCCAAGATTCCCAAATGGAAGACACCGGTAGGCCGCACTTCCTGCTTCCGCCACCACCCGGCCCCAACGCCAGCCAACTTCCGCATGAAGACCTCTTCTCTGGCCCAGTCATCAGGTCCGGTTGGATGCCACCTTCTCGGCAGAGCAAAGCTAGTCTCCAGGCCAGCCCTATACATCCGGGCACTGAGCCTGCGACCCAGGAAGCATGGGAGGAGCCCACTGAGGATATTCCCTGTTGCAGGTAGCCGCCCTGGGAACCGGGGCTCTGCACAATGAGGGGTGAAAGAGGGAGAAGCCAAAGAAGTACCCTGAGTTCTCAGCGAGAGAGAGTCCCTGACGTCCTTCCCACGGCCAAGCCCCTGGACCGAGCCCCTGGACCGTGCCCCTGGACCATGCCCATCCCAGGGAAAGAAGCAATGGAGGCTGTAAACAGCCTCTCAGCTGATACCTGGCACACACACAAGGCGCCAGGGGTGGGAAGGGCCCAGCTGCGCAGGACGTAGGCACCTGCGTGGGTCACAGGCCATCCAGGGGCCTCAAAGGATCCTCACACATGGTGGGGGTAGGGTGGGCTGGGCACTTGCCCGAGGCTGCAGCGCGAGGCGACAAGAGTGCCCTGCTCAGGTCCAGCTCAGAAGGCACAGCTGCCCTCCAGGTACAAAGAGCGGCTCGATTTCATGTGCACTCAACACCTCTTCCTTTGGCGAAAACGGGGTTACTCAACTTGTCTTCACATTCTTGTTTCTGTTTTTTTGTTGTTGTTTTTTTTAAGATTTTATTTATTTGACAGAGAGAAACACAGCCAGAGGGGGAACACAAGCAGGGGGAGTGAGAGAGGGAGAAGCAGGCTTCCCGCCGAGCAGGGAGCCCGATGTGGGACTCGATCCCAGATCTCCGGGATCATGACCTGAGCCGAAGGCAGTTGCCCAACCAACTGAGCCACCCAGGCGCCCCACACTCTTGTTTCTGATTTACTGAACTCCCGATCCTGCGTGCTGGAAACATATACATACATGCACAGGAGGCTAAGGGACCCAAGGAACGATCCTTCACACCCGTAGTGTGGTCCTGAAGTTGGAGACAGCCCCCTGAAGCCTGGTCCCATTTCACAGACCTGTGAAAGCAGAATTCACAGGAAATGCCTCCCCTGTGAATTCATGAAGCTGGGGTATAAACCTAGGACCTCTGCCTCCAAGCACCATGACTCCCCTGCCCTGTCTAAAAGAGGTCAGAGATTTATTCCATTTTTAATCGGTTGCCTTTTCATAAGAACAACATGGGAGCAGCTTCGCAGGTGAAGAGAACCCTAACCTCTTCGCACCTTCCCTGGGCTCTAAGAGGGCACTGATGTGGAAGGGGCAGGAAAAGCTGGAGACAAGGCAGGAAGGGGGGGACTGGTGCCTAGAAGAAGAGGGCCCAGTGTCAAGTCCCAGCGCAAGAGGAAGGAGGCAAGCAAACCCACCAGATGGGATCACAGTCTGAATGCCCAGGGCCCGCCTCGGAGCCGCGGAGATACTGAATAAATTGATGAGTCCTAGCTGAAGATTAAAAGCACCAAGTGAGGAAAGTTCTGCAACTGCCTTGAAGAGCAAACATCCTAGGGACTCAGATGGTTCCTTCTGCCCACAGCCAGGCGGACAGCAGAGGAGTGCCAGAGGGCAGGGGAGGTCCGACAGGAAGGGGGGAGGGGGAGGGAAGCTGGACCTGGCGCACTTGGTGATGGTAGATTCTGGGCTTAGGGCTGAGGGCTGCCACTGGAGCAAGTTTTTCAAACTTGAGCAAGGTTTTTAAAGAGCAAGGAGAGATACCTACAGGCCCGATCCGAGGGCCAGTTACACTAACGGGCATGAATGCACTCCGTGAGTTGCACAATTAAGCACCTGTATCTTACGGGCAAGGCCAAATTCTTACTTCTACAGAAGCACCAAATGACAATTGCGCTCAGCTAGGTCGCCCTTTTGGGGATAGTGGTGGCCTTGACTTCTGAGGCTTTTTCTTCAGAAACAGGAAAGACCCTTACTGAGACCCTGAATTGTCCTGAGAACGGCTTCCTTGACTTCCGTCTCTTAGGAGGATGTTACTGCACTGTGATCGGCTCCAACAGTGTGCTGAGGGCTCCTGAGGGTGTGAGCTCTTACTGCTGACCGGTCCCTCCTCGACTTGCATGGCCCAAATACTCTGTCTGTCCCCAAGCTCTCAGGAAGAAGTCCGTGCTCGGAGGGGCAAAGCCACCTGCCCCACGGCCTATGACAAGCATCTCCTGATTCCTGCCTGCCTCCATACACCCTGTGCTGCCCACGGCCTTCTTCTCTCCCCAGTCCCAGACAGCGAAGAGAGGAAAATCCAAGTGCCCACTCCCCGTTACACCACCGAATCCCCGGTTAGCACATGCCAGGCCCTAAAAGCCTCATCTTAGAAGGTGGTGGGCTTCGGGGAAAAGGGTTGTGCCATGCGTTGCTACAACACACATAAAACTGCCATAAATTTCAACTTTTTTCCACCTAATTCCCTGTTGCTCACTTTACATAATCCTCACCTCCTTCCCTCACTTGCTGAGGAGTGAGAAGAAGCAAAGCTTCTAGTGCTTACTCACGGCCTAGGAAGTGCTCTGCCGCACAATATATACATTTTTCCACATCAGAGAATATATTTCATTCATGGGAAGACCTTGATCAGGAGGCAGGTCTTTTATTTGAGAATTGCCCTTACCCAGCTTGGGCCAACAGCGGGGAGAAGGGCCACGTGACATAATAGTCTGTTCAGATAGTCTGAAAACCGTGGTGGAGCCCCCAGGGCTGAAGCCGTGCTCACAAGCCAGCAGGTAAACCCAGATGGGCCCCAAAGGCTGTAGGCACCATCTCTGGTTGACCATGTTCTGGAGCCGCCTGGACCCTGCTCACCAAAGCCATAAGCCATTCACAGCCCAGAGGGTCTGCTCTGGCCTGCCTGGGTAGGCCCGCTCTGGCTCGGCACCCAATCCCTTTAGAAGTGCAGCCCAGGGAAGGGCATTCCTGGCAGGATTTAGAAACAGAGGACCATTGAGTAGTTGAGAGATCCGAGAGTAACCCTGGTCAGGCAGGACCCGTTGCCAAACCAGTGCTACTAAAAAACACGCTGCTGGGGGGCCCCCCTCCACCTGGGTTTTGCAAACCCTCCTTCCAATTCCCCGCCTCCGGCGCCCGGGAACCGACCCTTGGGGGTGGGTCTCGGTAGTCCTCCGAGCGTAAGAACAGGAGCTCCAGTGGCCCCGCGGGGGCCATTGCGGACCTCCTCGCAGCGGGAGCAAGCCCCGCCGGGGACAGGCCTTTTCCTTTCCCGCCCCCTACTGTGGCTGGAGAGAGAGGGACGCGCGCTGAGTCCCACACCTGGCTCCTCTCCCGCTCCGTTCCACGGCGCCCAGGAGCGGCCATCTTCCACGCTGTGGGTGCCAGACCCCTAGGGCCCGAGCGCCCCCTTTGGGGAGTACCTGGCTCAGTGTGAACCCGGCGGAAGGATGGGAGGCGTGTACCCTTAGCGCGCGCCTAGACCCGGCTCCGCACCGCTTGGGTCTCCACCGCGCTGCAGCCTCCCCGGCTCCAAAATCCGACCCCTCTAGCTAGGTGGCCCCGCCATCCTAAAGGATGAGGATCTGGGGCGGGGAACGAGCGCAGGGGAAACACTTTCCTTGCCTCCTGGACGCCCCGCGCTCCGTTCAGCGCTGGAGATCTGGTTGGGAGCTCCGGGATCTCTGGCTCCTGGCTCCCGCCTGCCGCAGAGAAAGGTGACCGGAGAGCCCCCACATCCTTACCGTAGCATCTTCCCCAGCGTAGTGCCCGATGACCCGCTGGCCCCCTGGGTGCCGGCTGGACCATTTGGTAATGTTGTAGACCTTGCGGTCGATGACGAGCCACTTGTCCGTGCGCAGGTTGTGCTTCTGAATCTCCTCCCAGCTGAAGGTGGGCATGGGCGCCTCGCGCTCGGTGGCCCCCTCGCCCTGGTTCCCCCCTTTCCCCATGCTGCCTGCTGCCCGGGATGCCGCGTGCGCTGTGGCCTCCTCGCCCGCAGCTCGAGTGTGCGGCCCGGGCCCTCCTCGCTTTCGGCTTTTGTCTTCTCCTACTCCCCCTCCCCCAGCCTCCTCGCCCGCGCTCGGGAGTCTCCCCGGCCTTCCCTCCGACTCTCCCCGGCTTCCCAGTGGCCCCAAGCGGTCCCTTCCCTCCGCCCCGCCCTCCGCCCGCCAGCCCGCAGTGGACTTTTGCCTCCAGGAAAAACTCCGGGGTCTCTCAGGGCCTGGACGCCTCCTCCGCCCGCCCCTCCGACTCCCCCCGCCCGCGGCTCCGCATCCTCCCGCGTTCCCGGCCGCCCGGGTTTCCACAGTGATCAGCAGAGCGCCTGCACCAATCCGGGCGCGTCGCCCCGCCTGCCATTGGCCCAGGAGGATCTTTCGAAGGCCAGCGGGCTGGAGTGGCGGTCCCCGGCTCCCCCGCCCGCGCGCCCGCGCAGAGTCGAGCCCCGCCGCGAGGGCGCTACGTGTCCGCCCTCCTCCCTCCCCCGCCCCGCTCCTGCCCCGGGGCGCCGGCGGAGATCCCTGCGGAGCGCGTCGGGCGAGCGGGGACGCTGGCCGCGCGCTGCGCCCTCCGGGGCGCGTACCGCACACCCCGCGCTCCGGGGCTCTGCACCTGACTCCGGCACGCTCCCCGCCCGGCCCGGCCCTGCCCGGGTAGGTGACGCCCTTCCCTTCTCCCGCCCGCCGGAATCGCGGGCCGCGGGTATCTCCGCATTGCCCGCGCTCTTCACATTGGCGCCGTCCTGCAGCCTCCGTGGGCAACCGAGCCGGCCTCGGGCTCGTCCAGGGCTCGGAACCCTGTAACCAGATGCTCTCCTAAAAGAATTGCGGGACCTCTGCTCTGCTTCTTTGTGTTAAGCGCCAGGGTGGTGTGGGAAGCGGGGGCGCGGCGACGAGCCGGACGTGGTCCTCGCCCTGTACTCAGGAAGGGCACAGGCTACTTGGGCGACGGGACAGGGAAGCTACACAGGACCGCCACACACGAGTCACTGGACAGCAGTGCGGGACAGACTCCAGGAAATAAAGATGGAGGCATCAGAAGGCTGGGTGGGAGAGGCAGGGCCCCAGACTCCCGCTGGACGGAGCTGGCTGGAGAGGCTGGGGACCGAGCTCTGGATCCTGAAGGTGGACTGAGGCTAAGTGGGCCTTAAGGATGACCAGAGGATGGTGGGGAGTGAGGAATCAGGAGTTCATAAGCGGCGTTTCAGTGGGTGATTTCTAGGTCCTCATGTTTCAGTGGGGTGATTTCTAGGTCCCTGAGTGCCGGCACACTCCCCTCATTAGCTTCTCACCCCAATCCTGCGAGGTGAACGTGCAGCAGGACTGACTCCATCTTGAACTCATTTTGCCTGGAACACTTCTCCCTCCCTTGTTACTCCACCGTGGACCCGTTTGAGGGCTGTAAGCCTGTTGGGGGAACTAGCTGACCTTTAGGTTTCGGTGGAAACACTGAATTAAGACAGAAAGCATTGCACAGAATAATCAGTATGTTCTTGTATGTTACTCCCTAAGCACATAAGTTTAGGGTAATCAATTCTGTTTAGAGTTTCTTAAGGAACTTGAAAACCTGGCCCAGGTTTAGTGAAGACATCTGATTGATTGCCCAAGCCTTGGTGGCACCTTAGCTAGTTTCTTTTCCCTGTTCCCCTCCCCCTTTAAAAGCCCCTCATGGTGGGGCGCCTGGGTGGCTTAGTTGGTTGGGCAACTGCCTTCGGCTCAGGTCATGATCCCGGAGACCGGGAATCGAGCCCCACATCAGGCTCCCTGCTCCGCGGGAAGCCTGCTTCTCCTCCTTCTCTCGCTCCCCCTGCTTGTGTTCCCTCCCTGGCTGTGTTTCTCTCTGTCAAATAAATAAAATATTTTAAAAAATACAACCCTCATGGCACTGAGATGGGAAGATGGTTTTTCGGGACATCAGTCCCTCTTCTCCGTTAGCGGGCTTTCTTGAATGCAATTGCCTTTGTTGTCCTAATACCTTGTCTCTTACTGGCCTCTTATGGGGCAAGCAGAGCAGGTCTGTGTTTGAGTTCAAACAGGAGCCATGTTGCTTTATCAAATTACAACCTGGAAAGACTGAGGTTTAAGAAAAATGAACGGAGGCACATGTTTGAGGCTAGCCACTAGCACAGCTGGGCACCTTCTCCTAATGAGGTCAGTGGAAAGGAGCTGTTGTAGGAAACTTTGCTGGGGAGCGACCTGCTGCAGGGCTGGTAGGAAGATCACTGTAGCCAACTGGTGAGGGGTGGGGTGGGACAGTGGAGGCCACACAGGGTCCCCTTCGTGCTACTGTCATGGTGGCCAGCCTCTTCTGTGTCAGGCTGGTAACAGGCCTGAGTGTGTTTCGTTCACGTCACGAACTCCGAAAGGAAGAGAACGACGCCGCTCTGGCTTTAAAGAGAAGCAGTCGACATCGGAAACAAAAAGCTTGGCTCACAGGCTAAGAGAGGAGGAAGCAAGCCCTCTTTGGGAGTACACTGACTTTTATGTTATTAAAAGTATACTGAGACAGTGAGCAAGATGGTGATTTTTTTTTTGAAAGGGAGATTGTCACAGACATAGATAACAGTGAAAAAAATGTAACAGTTCAGGGAGCTCAGAAGGAGTGATAATCAGAACCAGAGACCCGGGGACTCTCTCATGGAGGGGACTCACAGGCTAAGAACAGGCCACGTGAAGACACCAGGGTCTAAAAGGTGGTGACTGCAGCTGAGGTTGGGCACGAAGTGGGGACCAGCCAGGGGAACCACACAGAATAGGCTCAGAAAGGCACTTGCTGAAGTCGTGAATGAGAACGTGAATGAATGAATGAATGAAGAACAGACAGGAATGACTTCGGCCACAGTCCTTATAAGACCTGCCATGGGCAGCGTTCCAGCTGGGAAAAGCTTTGCATGCTTTGCCAAGGATGGAGGACTTTATCCTGAGGGAGATGGGGAGATTCATAGAGCAGAAGTGTCGGCTATGCCCAGATGCAGGAGACACCTCGGGAGGCAAGCTCGGGCTAGAACAGGGTGTGGGAGGCCAGGGAGGACCTATGGCAGTCGAGAAGACAACAGAGGAGCGGCTGAAGCCAGAGGGAGCCCACGGCAGGCAGACACTGCCTTGCCCTCATCTGCTCTTCTCCTGATGTATTATTTATTGCTGTCACTCCTTAGATGGGCTGATGAGACTGTCCCTTAGAGGAAACCCCGTAATACCCAGCTGACCCCAGAGCCACTTAGGAAAAGGGATGATCTCAGAGAGGGTCGAGGTTCCCATGGTTCCCCCTGCCCCCAGAGTCCCTCCTCCCCAGGACAGCAGCTTCCTGGGGATCCTGCCAGGACCTCATTGTGATCACTGCAACTTTATCAGGAACAAAAAAGAGAAGAGACTGGGTGGCTTGGAGCCCAGGTCCTCCCTGCAGCCAAGTGGGTGAAAGGCTGGGCAGAGTTAGAGGGCGTGTGAAGGAGACAGGGCCTGAGGGCAGAGCCCATGTAGCCAGTCCCCACAGAACAGTGGTGGGGGGTTCAGTCTGCTCGCAGGGGCTGTCTGAGGTCTGCTCAGGGGGTCTTGGGAGTGAAGAGACTGTTATTCAGAGGGAGAGTGAATGTGGAAAACACTTTTGGGGGGGTGGGGGGGAGGGTTGATGAGGAGAAGGAACAGGGCTCTGACACAGAGCCCCTCAGAGGCAGAGGGCCAGTGGCTGAAGCAGTACCTTCTGGCTCTTCCTTTCCTTGGTCAATAAAGATGGCCAAGGCACCACTAAACTTTTTTTTAAATTTTATTTATTTATTTGACACACAGAGCACAAGTAGGCAGAGTGGCAGGAAGAGGCAGAGGGATAAGCAGGCTCCCTGCTGAGCAAGGAGCAAGATGGCCCTGGCACCACTAATCTTTTAAAGATCTTTACAGGTGACTTTCTGTCAAGCCATGGTTCTTATCCTTCACGTCCACGCGTTGTCAGGTTTTGTGAGTTAACAGTCAACCCTCTCTGGGTCTCCTTCCTCTCTCCCATTCATATCTGTGATCATTATAGTCTCTGATTTTCATAGTGGTGGTAACGATCCTTCGTGTTGGCCTATCATGTTAGGGTGGACTAAAGCACTTGGAACAATGCTCGGAACAAAGGAGGCACAGGAGCTCCAACCCTTCCTCCTCTGGATCTCATTCCTCACAGCAAGGTCGAAAGTGGGTATTTTTATTCCATCTTTGCAGATGTGGACGCGGACTCTGGCCCCCTCGGCCAGCAGATAGCAGAATGAGTCCTAGATCCTGCTCCCATCAAACCTTCTAGAACCCTCTCTGAAAGGTCAGACCTCTCAGAGACTTCTGGCAAGCTGACATCCTCCTTTCCTCTCGTCAGGCCAGCCTCTCCTGGTTCTTTGGCAACACACACCCAATTCTGCCGTTGGACCACACCCATTTTGTCTCCATTTGCTTGTCTTCCTTCTCCTCCTCCCCTCCAAATGTTCTTGGCCCTTGGCCCACCCAATATTTTCTCCTTCGGGGGCCACATTTGGGATATGACCACATCAGGGATGACTCCAGATCTCAAATCTACATCCACTTACTTCCTACACCGGCAAATCTGCATGTCCTGCTAGTACCGTGGACTCAACATCACCTCCCCGAGTCAAGGATTAGGTCTCTGCAGATGTGTCCTTTGGACCTAGTCAGGTCTCAACTTCATTATTTTTGATGCAAAAGTGAACTTGTCATCCTCCCTTCCAAACGTCAGCCCTTCTTTTTAACTTCCTCATTTCTATTAATGACACGACTTTGCTTCCTGTCACTCGGGCTCAGAATTTCAGAATGTCTTTTATTTCTCTGGTCTTACCTCCCACCTTTGCAAAGAAAAGTCATTGTGTTCCACAGATTCTACCTCCGACTGTTTCTCATCTGTCCCTTTTATTCCGTTGCCACTGCCGCTGTCTGGGTGGAGGGTTCCAATACTCAGCCACCACACGTGCCGTGGTAATGTTGTTTTGCTGAGACTCCCGCCCATGGGCTCTTGTTACCCCTAAACAGGGGCGGGGTGAGGAAGGAATGCATGTAAATATTAATAATCTTCCCCAAGGCACTGGCCTTGTCTGCAGCACCAACCCAAATGGCTAAAAAAAAGTACAGGCGAGGACTCTAAGGGGATTTGCCTTAATTTTGCACAAAATCGTTGTAGGAATGTCCCATGTAGTTCTGATCACGAAACCAACTGATGACTAAGGAGATGGATATTGTTCGTGCAGAAGGATGCTCCTCATTAGTCTTCAGACTGAAAGAAGAAATAAGGAAGGATAAATTGGGGGGAGTCAGACTTGTTCAGTAAGTCTTAGAATACCAAAATAAGAGGTACCTCCTTGAGACCGCAGAAGAACGAACCCAACGTGATATATAAAAAGAAGGGTTACTTTACGTAGCGGGAAAGCCAGGGAAGGAGGAACCGGTGAAGTCCACTCTGGAATACCTACTTGGGGAATCCAGGCTGGGTGGAGTGTGTCTAAACTCTGATTCTCACAGCAGGCAAGACCATCGTGCACACTTTCACAATGTGTCGCTCTGTGTCCCCATCAGGGAAAATCAGTAGCCTGATGGACCACAAGCCCGACCCCAGAGAATGCAGGTGTTAGAAGGCCTGGATGCAGGGCACCCGGCTGGCTCAGTCGGTGGAGCGTGTGGCTCTCAATATCGAGATCGTGAGTTCAAGCCCCACATTGAGGATAGAGATGACTTCATAAAAAAATAAAAATAAAAATAAATTTTTTAAAAAAAGGAAGCCTGGATTCTAGTCCACGCTCTGGCCCTACTGGCTGTGTGACCTTCCTTGACCAAGTTACTCTTTTTCTGAGCCTCAGTCTCCTCATCTGTCAAATGGAGGTAATACCTACTTCACAGGATTATAAAAATAAAAATCAGATAAATACAGTAAAAATGAAAAACACCTGACTTAGGAATATACCCAATACAAGGGATTTATTATTTAAAAAAAAAAAAACACCTGCATTTATTTATTTGAGAGAGAGAGAGAGAGCACACAGAGCGAGAGGGAGAAGCAGATGCCCCACCGAGCAAGGAGTCTGATGCAGGACCTCGGGATCACAACCTGAGCCAGAGGCAGACGCTTAACTGACTGAGCCACGCAGGCGCCCCAGGGATTTATTCTTATGGTTGTTGTTATTCTATTGGAAGTTGCAGGTTTGGGGCAGGTTTTTGGTGTGTTGACACCTGTTTCTCTGGCTACCAGTGCTGATCATTAGTGTTTCTTGAGCATGTACCTTGCACGAAGCCCTGTGTTAACCCTCTTAAACCCATTCTCTATTTTAATCCTCGTAACAACCCTGCAAGATCCCACAGCTTCTAAGCAGAGATGGAATTTGTCCAAATGGTAAACGATGAGACCTAAAACCGTTGAATCATTCATATAATAGCTATTTATTGAGGGCCCACACCTGCCAGACTCAGAGTGAGCAAGCAAGCAGTGTCTGAGGACTGAATAGTCCTCCACCAGGAGGAAAAGCGGCGTTCGTTCGAGACCTTAGGTTCTGTGTTCAAGTTCGTAAGTTCAAGTGCATTTGCTCATTTCATCACATCATAGTCTCTGGAGCTGGAAGGACCTCATTATACCAACAAAATGGCTAAGGCCCAGAAAGGACACGGGGCTTGAGCAGGCCACGTGGCAGATTAGTGGCCAATCAAGGACTAGAAATTCAAGCTTTCTGACTCAACAGTCAGTGCCTTTTGTGTATGAACTCATTATCAGCAACCCCAGCAAGACAAATGCACATGGAGGGACCTGATCCGCCACCACAAACTGTACACACGCATTTGAGTGTGATGCTTATGGAATCCAGGAGCTCCAAAGTGTTGGAGCCCGGACCCTGAAAGTTCCTCCTGCCCTCACGCTTTGCTGCATCTGGGCTCTGTCCCCTCGCCTTGCAGCAACCCTGGGTTGGAGGCACCACTCTGCTTGGCATGAGGACTTGTGGGGCCTTGCCAGGCTCCCTGGTCCCCAGCCCCAGCCTCTGGCTTGATGCACACACCTGGCTCTTATAGCTGGTGCACTAACATTGGATGATTTAAAGGAGGGAACACACAGACAAATGGGTATGACCTTACCATCCCATTTTATGGTCGAGAAAATCAAAGCCTAGTGAAGTTAAGTAATTGGCATAACTGGGATTTGATTTTCAGGTCTAATTCCAAAGTACAAACTCTTTCCAAATGAGCATTGCTTCAAGCAACTCATTTAACCCTTTTGATCCTCTCTGTTTTCCCACTTGTGGAAAAGATCCATCCACACCCTGCTGGCCTCAAAAAGCCGTGTTGCAACAATCACTCGATAGGATACGACGTATAGGAAAACACTTTGAAATTGTTATAGACAGAGACTCAATAGTGCAGGTGCGTGGCTATATATAGATATGATATTTACATATGTCTAGAACTTTGCCACTGGAGGCAACTTAGCATCTAATCTAGCCACCTGACCGCACCATGGCTGTGTGCAGTGCCAGGATGGGAGGTTTTGTCTTTTGGTTTCTATTTCAGGGCTCTCAGACCGCGGGCCCTGCAGCACTCAGTAGAGCGGGGCACAATGTTGGCAGCCTGCTTCGGTGGCTCTTCACCCACGTTCATCGTCAGGCAGGACAGATGCCCTCTGAGTTCATCTCCTGCGTGACTAACTTGGGGAGGCTTGCCAGGAAAGGGAGGCCGGGAGGGTCCCCAGGAGCAGAGCCGAGACACACGGGGAGTACAGCCACAGGTGCTCGGGCAGAGCCCCTTTGGGGTACACAGCTCAAGTGCAGGCTGCGGCAGGAATGCCGTAACTTGGGGTGGAGGGGAGCCTTGCCGTGATCCGTTCTCACTTTGAGACAGAGAAACTGAGGCCTGGAGACTGGCTTGTCCAAAGTCACCAAACAATTGGGAAATCTGAGAGGTTTCCTGTTTCTCGGATGAGTTGACTTGGCACTTGGATCCACCCTCAATGAAATCCACTAAAAATCAGATGGCTTCTGCCCCACAAAGGCTGGTCAGTCCTTGCATGACCTGTCCCTATGCTGACTGAGCAGCAGGCGTCACGCAGGGTCATGACCCCAGGGAAATGACACCCTGTCCGGTATCACCTTTAATGCCCTCAGCGTCTCTACCTGGAAGCCCGGCAAGGCCAGAGACAAGCAGATGATCGGGGCGCTGTAGTAAGACACCAGATGGGGTCACAATAGAGCCAGGATCATTGCCCTTCCTTGTGCCCTCTTGAACACGGTTTTGAGTAGATAATCTCTAAATCCTACTTTCTCTAAGAGCAATAGGTTGCTTCAAGTTCAAGGACCCACATTCCCCTGTTCCAAGATAGCTGAGATGAGGAGGAAGTTGGGGAGTATGAGTGGGGCCCGTCTGAGCCTGGAGCTGGCTTCTGGGAAGGACGGCCTGCCTGGTTTCTGAGTCATCTAGGAGCCCTGCGTAGATCACTTCTGGTTGGCCGGAAACACTCTGGGCCTACATGTTTGTGGAAGAAGTTGACCCTGAAGCGAAAGAGGTTGCCAGTCCTACCCCTTCTCGCCTCCCGCCGAGGCTCTGACACCACATGTGGCTCGGGGAGAGGCCTCCTAATCCTTGTCGGCTCTAAGCCCCCAAATCAAGCCTACACCCTCTCCTGCCCTCTAAGAGATCCTACGGCTGCCGGCTGAGCGCCTCCTCTGTCTCGGCCTTGTATTTCCTCTGCCCTCTGGCAGGCAGCTACCCTCTGAGTTTAGCCAGCGGGGTCTCTCTGTGAGGGTTCCTGAGATCTGGCGTCTGCATCGCTGTCCTGGGCTCCTTGCTCTCCTCCCATCGTCTTACCCTGCTGCCTCGACCTCTCAGTCCTCCTGGCTTGCGGTCCATGCTCTTCGGAGGGTCAGAGCGCCCTCCCTCACCTTGCCTGCCTGCAGCGCCTGCTGGACCTCAGGATTTGGCTTCGGAGTCGCCTTCACCGAGAAGATCCCTGCTCTGTTCTCCCTCAACCAGCATCCTCTGCACATCTGTACATCTTAGACCTGTTGGCTCCCGGGAGCGGAGGGCAGACGCAGGCTCCAAGCCAAAGCCCGGGCTTGGGGCACACACTGAGCATACTCACGACACATTGTGCCTGCTCCTGGGGAGCTTCCGGGAAAGAAGTCGGAGCAGTGCAGTGGCTTGTGCCCGGCGGCCCCATGACGGAGCTAAGCGTCCAGGTCCTCTCTGCAAGCAAGCATAGTGCCATGCCTTTGGGCTGGAAGACCACCCCTCCCATCCCAGCTTTGCCTCTCAAGTGCTTGCCGTGTGCTCATGGGCAAGTCACTTCATTCTTTCGTTCAGCCTTTAGAACTGCACGACATCCCTCAGACTTCCCTTGCCCCCAGAGTCCTGGCCACACTGGCACTGGCCATAGGAGAAACATGTGCAAGATTTGGGGGGAGGGGGTACGGGTTTGTTATTCTCTGAAGCTGGGGCAGGGCAGGCCCGCCGCTCAAGCTCTCTGATCAAACCCTGTGGGTTACTCTGTGACAGGCATCCTCTGAGGCCCCGGAGACAGGAAAAGAAATTCTCCTCCTTCTGGCTCTTGGATTCCCCGTCTGCTGGATGGGGGAGAAGGAATGACTAAATGAAATAAGACTCCCATCTGCTCTGTCAAATGTCTGAGTGGACAAGCCCCCAGTGAGAGGCACATGGGACCACCCATTGCAAATGCTGTGGCTTTAGCAAACCATTCCCCTGGGCTCAGGGAGACCAGTAGTCCCCAGGAGCTAGGTTTCACTGACCTTGAGGTATGTCCACTCAGGGTTAAAAAGAGAGACCTTTGGGCTCCATCCACTGGTTAGTCCAGACAGAGAGCCCCATGTTAGTCTTCTTTCTTTAATCCTGAGGTCGAAGACCTTTCATGCCATGCGTGGGAGGCAGGAGGCACACAGCCTCTACCCTGGGCTTCTCCTCAAACGATTGGTGGTAAAGGACCAGCTTTTTTTTTTTTTTTCCAAAGATTTTATTTATTTATTTGACAGAGAGAGAGATCACAAGTAGGCAGAGAGGCAGGCAGAGAGAGAAGAGGAAGCAGGCTCCCCGCTGAGCAGGAAGCCCAACACGGGCCTCGATCCCAGGACCCTGAGATCACGACCTGAGCCGAAGGCAGAGGCTTTAACCCGCCGAGCCACCCAGGCCCCCCAAGGACCAGCTTTAAAAAAAAAAAATTTCCATCCATCACAGATGGACACTTTTGTAAAATACAATAAAAGTGAATCATTAAAAAAAAAAAAAAAAGCACTAAAAAACTCCAGATACTCTCCAAGGCCAGACTTTTTTATTACCAGAATTAGGCATAAAACTTCTCCATGGAGTTCCTACAAACATTTCTAAAAGCTTGCTGTCACTTCCTGTACTGACTTCAGCGCCGCCGGGTAACGATATGCCGACAGGTGCTGACATGGGGAAGGCACTTTGAGGGGGTCTGTGCTGCCCAAGGGGCCGGGGGTGCAGCCCCAGTGCCCCGTTGCGTCCGCACTGTGGCTGAGGCTCCTTCTAGTACAGAACGAAGAAAACAGATGTTGGAGCCACTCAGTCTGTGTGATCTTGCTTCTAGCCAGACCCTCTCCGGCTCCCAGTTTCTCATCTGAAACGTAGGGTGCTGTCAGGACCATAAGGTGATGCCTGTTGGGGGGGGCATGGTATAAACTCTTCACTGTGTGGGGGGTGAAGACCCGCAGAGCCTAAGCGGGATTCAGCAGCATCTGCGGATGGGCAGCTGGGGAAAAGGGCTCTTGAAGGAACACACCTTGGGAGTCCTGGGGCAGACACAGGACTGGAGAGAGAGTGTCTTGCTTAGTGCGGCTGAAGGATGGTTTTCAGGAACTCTGTCTGAAACTAAGGGCATGTGGGCTGCGGGGCCCAGAAACACAGCATATGGGGAGAAGAAGGGCTTGATCCGCCTTCCTGAGACACCAGCAGGGGTTGTGATGATGGTGAAGTCGGCTTGGAACCCTGTCTCACTCTCAAGGTTTCTGCTGGTCTGAGAGTCTGGGAAGGTGACCTTGGGAAGCACAGGGTTTCCCACAGCACTGGCTGAGCATGGGTGGCCCCAGGAAAGTCCGTTCTTCCCGGAAGCAAAAGTGGACATGTGGATAGGGCGCCTGGGTGGCTCAGTTGGCCAGGAGTCTGCCTTCAGCTCGGGCCATGGTCCCACGGCCCTGGGAACAAGCCCTCCGTCGGGCCCCCTGCTTAGCAGGGGAGTCTGCTTCCCCCTCCTCTGCCCCGGCTCATGTGATCTCTCTCGCTCTCTCTCTTGCTCACCTGCTCTCTCAAATAAGTAACATCTTAAAAAAAAAAAAGGTGGACACATTGGTTAAATCGCGAGACACCCTCTCTGGACCCTGTAGGAACTGGGGGAGATTCTGATTTCCAGCCTGCGTTCGTAGTGGGGCAGGATCACATCCAAGGGGGCAAAAATTGCTTCTTGGGGGACGTACAAAAAGAATCTTGCTTTTTCTCTATATAAACACAAATATACAGACAGTAGGTAGTCAGCTATCCGTGGTATTCCAACTTTTAAGAAGGGTTATGATTGGGGGGGGAGGGCAGGGTTGGAACTGGCCCCTAACGGGTACGATAATGAAGAAAGCATTTGGGCCCAACATCCTGCTATTCTGTAGAAAGATGCGATAAGGGGGGAATCCACTGGTACCCAGGTTGTGTTACTCGCAACGACAAGCCCCAAACTCCTGAGCACCTGCAGGCGGGACCTCACCTCACAGGTGCCCGGGGCCCTTCTAATGCCCGCCCTTCTTCAGCATCAGACTGCTCTCTTCCAAAGCCCTGATCTGTCCACATGTCACTCACTCCTCAGCTTAAGAAGCTGCCACCTTTGGACGTGTGCTATGGACTGATTAGCTCTAACAAGCCAGGCACCTGCTCCCATACCAGTTTCTGGAATGGTGTGCACGCCTGTGGCCTTTCCAGCAACATCAGCTACACGGGGGATCACGTCCCTCCTCACCCCATGTCCCGCCACACAAGGAGCTCGTCGGCACAGCACCATTTCCAAATTTCCTTGCCCTCCTGGCAGAGAGCCTCCTGCCTTTCCCCACCCATTCAGCCAGAGCGATCTTAAAATATTTGTTGGATCCTGGCACTCCCCTGTTTAAAACCTTTCCCATGGTACTTAGAATAGCCCGAATGCCTCCGTTCACGACTACTTTCTGGTTTTGAAGAGTCGAGTTCTTTCCCGTGTCGTGGCCTTGGCTCAAACTTCTGGCTTTCCCTAAAAATGTTCCCCCTCTCCCCCACCTTTGTCTGCCTCAAAGGTCATAGCTCAGAGTTTTCCGTGACTACTCCCTCCCGCCCTGTTCTCCAGCCCTCAGTTTTCTTTCCTTCAGAGCCTTGTCACACTTTGTTGACTGGTTCTTGCTGGACTGGAAACTTCCCAAGGGCAGGGCCCGGGGTCCATTTGCCCACTGCTGTATACTCAACTCCTAGCAGAGAGTCGGGCACAAGGGGGCTTCAGGAATTCCTTGCTGTGTGCGTGAACGCACGTGTGAGCCAACACTCGCCGTAAGAAGGAGCAGGCCGGTGTGGCTACATATGGGAATGGACAAGGAGCTGGATGATTGTTTCCCAGCGGGTCTCCTAACCCACCCTCAAGCCCCAGCAGGGCCGTTAAGGATCCACTTGGGCAGGTGACAAGAAGGGGCCGAGGCCAGAGAGAGTGCTGCCCCATACTGCCCGAGGTATAAGCCCTGAGCCACCCTAGATGTCTCATTTTCTGTCATTCCCAAAGCCTATCGGTAATTAACTCAGGAGATAAGTTTCAAAGTCTTACCTCCTCCCCAGGCGATCCACTCAGTGAACTGGTAGGTTGGATGATTCATTCCCCTTCGGCCTGCTGCAGTGATTCTGTCCCTAAGGTTGGGCAGGAGGGAAAGGGACCCTTGGTCACCACTCCAACACAACGTCATATTTGAGGTACATTAACAACACCCACATCTCCAAGTATGCTCTTTCCTTTTCAAGGCACTGTCATGACTTCTACCCCATTTCCAAGAAAAAATCCCCCCCCTCGACCGCCACCCGCCAGTGTAATCCAAATATGCTAATTCATTGTGCTATTAGTTACGCCCAAAGAGGTTCAATTTTCAAGGGATTTTCATGCCTTTGATCTCCTTGATCCAGCCAACCAGCTGTGGGGATTGGCCAGCCTGGTTGCCTATGGTATGTTCTGGAGAAGGGAGCAGAGTAGCAGATAGCGAGTGTATTCTAGAACCATGCTGGGTGCTTACTATCCATTATCTCACGGAGAAGCCATTACCCTTGAGGGAGCTTTGATCATACCCACTTTACAGAAGTGGAAACGCAGACTCAGCGACAATAAGCCACGTATCCAAAACCACCTTCTTTTAAATCCTAAGGATCTGCGATAAAAGATTGGCACTTGGCTTATATTTAGACACCCATGATGTGATCTTCAATGGGGCAAGTGTTCACTCAACGAGACGCAATGTTAGAAAAGTCAAATAAAATCTGTTTCTCAGCCCACAGAGGCGAGTTGGGTGGTGCCGGCCGAGGGTGAAGTGAGATCAGAGCAGCTTCGGGGGCGTGGAATGAAAACCTCTCTGGGCCACATGGCAGCTCCAGCCTCGTTTTCCACACACCATGTGCCTCTAAGCCCACCCTCTCCCCCTTCCTGGGCCTCCGTGAAACAAAGGGAGAACTCCCTTACCAGGTCCATTCCAGCTCAGATATGCTACGAGTCAATCACCCATTGTGTCTAAGACTCACCTGAACCTTTCTGGACACACCAGCTCCTTCCCTGAATTTTTTTCTGACCCATGTTCCCCTACTTCCTGACTCCAAGCCACAGAAACTCAAGGTCCCCATGGCCCTCTCTATTCCCGCAATCCTGCGCCCATATTCTTTTTCTCGTGTCATCCAGATCTCACTGATACCCATCCCCCGCCACCCCCATTCCGCTGCAGGCGACGGTGGCTCTCCAGCTGCTATCTCCCTCAGCCTCTCCTCTGTCTGGTCCAGCCTGCAGATGCTTCCAGATGTGTCTCAGGAGGTCACGACTCTGGTCTCAGCCCTTCAGTGACTCCCTCACTGCCATGGCCCTGCCCTCCAAGCCCTCCAAGCATTGGTCCCAACCCAGTCTTTTTGCCTCTTAATCCGTCTCTCCTCATCTACAAAATACAGAGATTGAATAAGGTCTTGCTCAAAGTCTTTTTCAGATCAAAAATGCCCTCATTCCTCTAGAGTCAGGCTGCCTTTGGAGTTTTCTAGCCCCGCGGGCTGCCCACTACTGCCCACATCTGTCCAGATGCCTCGGGAGTCACTGAAGGTCTCACTGGTGGAGGGAGGGGGAGGGGGCAGGGCTGCGGTCTCTACCAACTCTGTGATACTTTGCATGCTATTTCACTCTCTGAGCCAGTTCAGCTGCACAAATGGTAAAGTCCTTCTTTTCCAGCCTCCCGTACGGCTTTTTTGACAAGATCAAATAAAGAAATGACTCTGACAACAACCCTCCCTCCTCCGTCCCTCAAATAACAATCCTGTGAGTCACTTCCCAAGGCCTCGGGTACACTGCGGTAAACCAGATGGATTTGGTCCTTCCCACAGTGGGGATCTCACGGTTAGACAAGCAGTATCCTATGGCACTTTTTGGGACGATGGAACCTTAGTCGCCGCTGATCATATGTAACGGAAACAACCACACAGGAATGGCGGTCACTGTGTTGGACAGCACAGGTATGGACTTCTAGGTGTAAGGAAGACAGGGAGAAGCAACCCAAACATCCAGGAACGGATGATAGAGTGCAGTGTGTCCACACAGTGGGATATTAGGAGGCAGAAAGGAAAATTCATAGAGGCAGAAAGCAGACTCCAGGTTGCCAGGGGCTAAGGGGGAGCAGGGATGGGAAGGATGACTGCTTATTTGGGTTCAGGGTTTCCTTTTGGGAAGATGAAAATGTTTTGGAACTAGAGAAAGATGACGGTGACACAATATGGTAAATGGACTAAATGACCCAAAATCGTGCACTTCCCAATGGTTAATAGCACGTCCTGTGAATGGGACCTGACAGTGAGGAAGAGCCTCCATGGGAGCAGCAGGGAGCAGGGTGCCCTAGAGAAAGGCACCAGTTGGATAAGCCAGCCCGCATGGGGGTACAGCCCACACCAGACGTCACTGGTGAGGCAGGTTAGGACAGGCAGGGTGTATCCTGCCAAGATACCAAGTGTGCAGGATGGCAGGGCTCTTGCCCTAGGGGTGGTCAGTACCCGGGGAAGGGTGTGTTGGCCATTTCTCTACCACTTGCAGATACTGGCCACTTGCCCTCCCCAAATCAAATCCTGAAGGTTTAAGCAGGTCTTTGCTGTAAGGTTCGCATTGCATAAGGGGGCTATCCCTCCCATTTGCTCTCCTTGCTCCTTTATTAGTTATTGCCTAGACCTCAGAGTGTGTCACCTGGGGCCTCCACACCCCTCCCCTTCTTTCTCTCCTTTCCCCAAACAAGCCTCTGCCCCCCACCCCCAGACTCTGCCCACTTCCTCTCTGACCTCCATCCTTCCCTAAAGAGCATTGAGGTCCCAGTTGCTGGGGTTCCTTGTGGGGAGGGGGAGGGACGAATGTTCTGAAAATCATGCCTCTTTGCTTAGCTCACTTCCGGCGGGCCCAGCAGAGGGAAAATCGAGCCATGGTCTCAGAATCTACTAGAATGGATGTCCAGGTTGCTGGCTCCTGCGGCTACCTTGATGGGAGACTCTGTTCCTTGGGTGGAGAAGATTCAAGAAGCAGCAGAAATGGGAGGAAAGCATGAGCTCAGACTTGACATATTAGAGTTGAGAGCCCTATATCCCTTTCCTATTTGCACAATGTTGTCTGGTGCTCCATGTTGAGGGTCAACAGGAAGTCTGGCCATGGTGCCAGGGCAGGGACAGGTAGACTGTAACTGGTAACAAGCCAGAGATGAGGGCAGAAGGGTTCCCTGCCATGAAGGGAATGCTTCTCCTTGTAACACATTTCCGCTGACTTCACAAGCACCTGTGGCTCGCCAGGCCAGTGGGATTCCTCCTCATTCTACAAGATGAGCCCAAGACTGACTTGTTTCAAGGTCATCCAGCAAGGATTAGGTGCCAGGTCTCCGGACTCCCTGGTTCTAAGTTCTTTCTCCTGTTGCCTGTTCTCCGATGACTCCTGGTGATGCCTAAAGGGAAAACCCTTCTCTTTCAAAGAGTGTTTTCCATTCATGTCAGGGTTGGGGTGGACAGGCAGGAGGACTGGCCATCTTCAGTTCTGGGAGTTTTCTAGATGACCAAGGCTGTCTTTGGAAGGAAGATGTCCAAGTCCTCTGCGCACAGATGCTTCGAGAACTCCTCTTTCTGAGTCATCAGCCAGGCAGTGGCTGGGCCTGACTCCAGTCCCCAGCCGACATGCTCCTGCCACCGACATGCCCACCAAGGGTCTTGACTAGGCCAGTGGGCTTGAGTCTGCTGAAACACCCCAGGGCTGCTGCAGAGGCCTGAACCATTTCCCCAGAGCTCCTACCGCAAGGCTGCAAGCAAGCTGTTCTCCCAAGGTCACTGGGATTCCAGAAGACAGTACAGAGGGCAGCAAAAATGGTGCCCATAAAGCAAATGCAGCCTTTGACCTGAGATGACCCAGACTTAGCCTGGATCCTTCAGGGTGAAACCTATAGCTGGGCCTTTCTCCCTGCCCTTATGGACACAGAATGCCAAACTGGAAAGAGTGCCACCTGCCTCCACTGTGTACCTATTGGAATGTTCCCTAAATTTTACCTTATGGTGTGAAAGGGATCAGAGATGAGACATCATGGTTTCATTGGGTAAGAGGGTATAGACCCTTCATATACTGGGCCCATCTCCCTGCTGCTGTGGGGCCTCTGGGGATAATGTTCGCATCTCCCCAAGCCCTAACTTGTGCTAATCCTCAGCCAGACTTGGGTTTGATGTGAAGGTGATTTCCTACAACCAGGCTCTGACATTAATTTTCTGGGTAACCTTAAGAAAGTCTTTCCTTCTGAGAACCTCCAGGTCCCATCCAAGCAATGAGCTCCCTAAGACCCTCCTTGCCTTGAGAATCCTGCAGCTCAGTGTTTCAGGGAAAGTCAGCCTTGGGCCATTTGCCGTCATAGACGTGGGAAGTACGTCAACAACCTGTGCCTAGAAGGAATGGTGTGCCCACACCTGGGCATTCATGTTTCTGCCTTTCCTAGGAAAACCACCATGGTAGGGAAGAGACATGTTACTGGCCTCCAGTGGTTCTGATGCCCAGGCAGATTTGGGAAACTGCTGAAGTCTGCCATTCTCCCTCAGCCTCCCTCTCATGGCTCAGCCCTGATGGCCATTTACCCAGTCCCTCCAATATGTCTTCAGTCCCCTCTGCGGCCCCATTCCTGAAGCCTGGGATCCTTCTGGGGCAGACTGCTTCATTTTGTCTCTTTTCCTCCATGTCTGGTAGCACAGCATGGTCATTCAGGCTGTTGGTCCAGGACTCCCCTGCCATCAGGCGGAAGGAGGAGGCCATGCTGTGTGGAAAAGCCTCTAGAGTGGGAGGACTAATCCCGGGATGAGCTCACTCCTCCCAGCTCCACTGGAAGGTCCCTTCTCCTCACCTCCCAGATCTGCGAGTGGCCCCTTTCCAAGGGCTGAGTGTTGGCAGAGCAGCGGACGTGGCCACCACACTCACCCGGAACCTCTAGCGGGGAGAAGGCCATGGCCTCGTCCAAGAGAACAAGGAGAAGAGACACAAGGAGAGAGGAGTCAAGGCCATCCCATTGCTATGGGCGCTAGACCTGGGCTCTGTGAGGCTACATCCTAAGGGGAAGCAGAATGTCTCGAACGTTCCTTGGACAAAATACTTCCTCCATGTTCGTTCCTGCTCCCACCCCTCGTCTTCCCCTCTTCCTATCTGCTGGCAGGGGCACTGGAGTGTCAGCGATGATGAGGAAGAGGTGACTGTGCTCCTCAGGACTCACAGTCCAGTAGAAAAGATAAAATGCTATCAGTACTGGCCCAGCGAAAGAGTGCTCCAGGGCTGCGGGGGCTCGGGAGGCCGGCTCGCAGAGGGTGAGATAAGTGTCAGAGGAGACATCCTTGGAGTCAGCTTTCTGAGGAGGAATTTACTTCCTCCTGTAGAGTGAAAGCTCCCGGCCACCAGAGATCATTCCGGATGATAAGTGTGCTGGTCCCCGAAGAGGATACAGATTGTCTCTGCCCAGAGGATGTGACCACCTCATCCTAGGGACACGAGTGACTCACCAGGCAAGAGTGTCAGGTGTCAGGGAAGCAGGGCGCAGGCACAGACACCTAGGAGATTAGATGACTACTGCTATCAAAAAACAACCACAGAAATGGAAAAATCACAAGTGTTGGCAAGAATGTGGAGAAATTGAAACACTTGTTGGTGGAAACATAAAATGGTGTCATTACAGTGGAAGACAATAGAGCAGTTTCTCAAAAAGCCAAACATAGAATACCCTACGACCCAGCAGTTCCACCTTTGGGTGCGTATCCAAAGAACCGGAAGCAGGTTCTCAGAGGTGAGCTTCATGGCCATGTTCACAGTAGCCTTATTCACGATGGTGTAGACACGGAAGCAAACCACGTGTCCACCGACAGACGAAGAGATAAACAAGACATGGTCTGTTCATCCAGTGGGGTATTATTCAGCCTTACAAAGGAAGGAAAACCTAACCCACGCTGTGTTGTGGATGAACCCTGAAGACATTATGCTTGTCACAGGGGCGCCTGGGTAGCTGAGTTGGTTAAACGTCTGCCTTCGGCTCAGGCCCTGATCCCTGGGGCTTGGGATCGAGCCCCAGATCGGGGCTCCCTGCTCAGCGGGAAGTCTGCTTCTCCCTCTATCCCTCCCCCCACCTCATTCTCTCTCATCTTTTTTTAAAAAACAGTGCTAGACACAAAAAGATAAAAACTGTGTGGTCCCACTTACATGAAGCTACTAGACTAGTGGAGCTCCTAGAGACAAAGTAGGAAGGTGCCTGCCAGGGGCTGGGGAGGAGAGGACTGGGGGATGGTGGCACTGTTTCATGGAGACAGAGTTTCAGTTTGGGGAGATGAAAATCTCTGGTGACCGATGGTGCTGATGGTCGCACACAACAAATACGTATTTAATACCACGGAGCTGTGCACTTAAATACGGTTACAACATCAAATGCCATGTGCGTTTTGCTACAGTGAAAAAATTTGATAAAGAGAAAAAGAATCCAATGAGAGATTAGGGGTCAGTAAACTTTTCCTGTAAAGGGCCAGATGGTAAATATTTTCAGCTTTGCAGGTCATCTGATCTCTGTCACAACTATGAAAGCACTCATGTCTGCCAGCTTGGTGCAGAAGGCACGGTGCGTAATGAATACACAAAGAAGCATGGCTGGGTTCCATTAAAACTTGACTTATAAAAACAAGTGGAGGGGCGGGCTGGCCCACGGGCCGTTTGCTGACTCCTGATCTAGGACTCCACACCTGCATCCGACTTCCTGCTGAGGACGGATGGAAGGCTCTAGGTCTGCAAAGTTCCATGTTAATCTGTTGCCTCTTGTCAGATAGTGTGCAAATGATCTCCCTTGGGTAGAAAAGATCATTCCAAAGATTAAGGATTTTTGCCCTGCAGGGTCATACCGATACCCCACCAAACCTATTCTAATAATGCCTAAAAACTTTGTTCTTTGAATTCTCCTGGGAGCCATCTTGACTGTCCTGCTGGTTCCCTCAGGAATGAGTTCAATATATCTCTGACACATGTTCTTTCCTTAAACACAACACAAAACAAAAACTCTAAATAAAATAACGTAAAAAAAAGCCAACTAATAGCATTAGAGTAAGTGTAAGGTATATTAAAATTCCTTGATGAAACTGAAAAAAAAAAAAAACAGAAAAACTCTAAGAGATCAGAAAAGGGGTGATTCAAATTGCCAGGGCAATCAGGGAAGGCTTCTTGGAGGCGGCAGTATTTGAAAAGGGCCTGGAAGGTGGAGAAGGCTGGCTGGCTTGGAGGACTGGTACAGGTCAGCAGAAGGCTGTGGAGGTGGCGTGGGCCAGACCAGGGAGTCAGCTGAGAAGCTCTTCCAGTGGACATTGGCTCAGGAATCTCAGATCTTCTCCCAGGGCCTCACCTGGCCCCCTGCCCATGTCAGCCCTCATTGGGTTCAGGATCGATGTTGCTCAGGAGAGGCCGTGGGAAGAGGGGGAACCTGGAGCAGGAGCCTGGCTCCCAAGCTGCTCAAGACTGTGCAATCCTGATTTCATTGCTTGACCTATAATCATCAGTTTCTTCATCTACAAACAAAGATAATAATAACAGTGGATTTAGTAACCCTCTGACTCAAGGCCCTGCAGGGGACATGCTTTCCTACCTGGCTTCCCACAGCTCTGATCACCCTGGTCCTCAGGTCCATTCCCTCCTCCTCTGGGCTAAGGCAGGTGCCACAGCCATGGGCTCTCAGCCTGGGAAGGTGAAGGACAGGGCTGGGGGCAGGTGGTGGTGACAGTGAGGCCCAGGTGGACGCCACGTCAATGATCATTCCCTCATTCCGACCATAAATAATTGCTGATATCATATATTTATGGAGCCATATCTACTCTTTCCGGTGAAGAGCAATGATTGGGTGATTCTCAAATAACTGCGCATACACAGGAACGGGAATTGTCCGCCCATCTTAGCCCTGAACAAACTGGTTCCGAGGGCAGTCACTGGTCGGGCTGGGTCATAGGCTCCGTGGTCTGGTCAATGGTGACTCCTATCTCCCTCTTCCTCCTTCGCCTTTCTATGAACCCAAGGGGCTGTGCTGCAGGCCCAGAGACCGCACCGTGTGCTCTCAGACCGAGGACAGTAAGTAGAATGGTCTCTGAAATCCGTTTCCAGGCAGACTCCAATGATGCTACAATGGGACTGCTTGTACAAAGTGCTCACGAGGGCTACGGCTGCAGCTAGAGGCCGCGAGTGTCCCAGACTGAGCCCCCGCTGGCTGGGAGGTGCGGGGCGTGGAAGGCTGTCTCCATCTGATTCCTCGGGAGATTACTACCTCCCCTGCTTCCAGACTCTGATTTGCTGGCCCTGGTGGTACCACAAGGTGAAAGCCTCAGGAGTTCTGGTCCGCCGGGACTGGGCCTGCTGATTTGTCCCCAGGCTTCCTGCTGATCAGGGCTCATTCCTGAAAACTCAAAGTCCTTCCCTAGGCAGGAGCGGACCCTGGCCTGAGCCAAGTGGACCTGTCGGCAGCTCCTAGGATATGAGTTCACTCCCCCAAATCACTCAGGGAGCTGTGGGGCCGAGTCACAGGGCACAGCAGATAAACAGCCAGGGCAGTCAGCTAAGTGCTGGCCTTGGAACGGGCCACTCAGCCTCGCTCCTGGCCGCAGGGCTAGGGCTGGATAATCCCCGTGCGGCCGCGAGGCTCTTCCAGTCAGCCTGCGGTCACCGCCTCTTCCAGAGGGGGATGGCCTTATGGGGCACAGATCTCACCATTCGGCGGTCTTCTACAGCTCCTTCGGAGGCCACAGCATCCATGGCCAGGGCAGATCCCTCAAATCCTGCTGAATATTTCCTTAAGGGACTACCACAAGGGAGCAATTCCACTGCAAGGGAGATCCCCCAGAGCAACGAGCACGTGTGACCATCAGGAAACACCTACAAGAGGTGCCTGGGTAGCCGGATCTGTTAAGTGTCTGCCTTCGCCTCAGGGTCCTGGGATTGAAACCTGCTCCGGGCTCACTACTCAGTGGGGAGTCTGCTTCTCCCTCTGCCCCTCCCCTACCACTTGTGTGCGTGCACGTGCCTCTCTCTCTCTTTCATGTGCACACTCAAATGAGCAAAAAAAAAAAAATCTAACAAAATAAAACACATACCAGAACAAGCAAGGCAACTTTGTTCATAATAGCCCCAAAGAGGAAATAAAACAAATGGTGGTCAATTGTAGAAAGTGTAAACAGATTGTGACACAGTCCCCCAATGGGATACTGCTCAGTGCTAAGAAGAATAGCCATTTGCAGGAATTTCACAAACACAATGACAATTCAAAGAAGGCAGGCATAAAATACCACACGCTGTGAGAGTCCACTTAGATGGAATCCACGAGCGGCCAACACGAGGACGGTGACACCAGTCAGAACAGGGGTTACCTTGGGGTGGGGGACTGCCTGCGAAGGGACCCAGGGAAATCCCAGGGTATTAGAAATGTTCCACATCTGGGTGGACTTGCACAGGGGTGTGTGTGTGTGTGTGTGTGTGTGTGTGTGTAAAAATCTTCAAATTGTATGCTCGAGATATGTGTGTTTTACCGTATGTATGGTGTGCCCCAATTAAAACAATTAAATGATAAAATACTTCAAAATTTGTCCTTGAAGGTGTTCATTCTGGCTCTTTCCCCACCCATGGGAGCAACCCAGCCATACTTACTCTCTTTGCCAGCTGGGTGCTGGATTGGGCAGTTCCGAAAATGGCTCCTCAGGGGTTTCCCGTCGGGAAGCATGGGATGCTCAGAACGGCTGCCTCCCTGACCTGTCCACAGAAGCAACTGCTTCTCTTAGCCTCTGTCTTCCCAGATAAAGTGCCAAGGGGGACACTAGCAGGACAATATAAGACGTGGGACATGGGAAGGCTCCATGATGGGGTGAAACTCTGAGCAGGGTTAGAAAAAAAGTCTGGAGGATGTAGGCTACCCGGGTGACTGTGGTTAATTGTAGACAGAAAGACACAGGAAACATTCACCTTCCACTCCACATATTTCTGTGATGATTGAAGTTTTTAAATGAACATGAATTACTTCTATATTTTAAAGTACTACTAGCATGCATTCACAAAATTCATATAGTTCAAACTTCTCGGTTTGAGCAGGAGTGAAGGCGGGGGCAGAGGTGGCACTGTTTCACCCAAGATTACACGACAACCCTGTGGCAGACCAGGGCTGGTCATCGGGCCCTCTGATCACCAGTGTCTTATTTCTCTTGTACGGGAATTAAAGTTGAATGCTCTTGGTTGCTGTCATTTTGTTTGTTCTTCCTACTGAGATTTTCAGGATACATATTAGCTCAGGGTGCATAACAAAACACCACCGACTACAGAAATGTGTTTCCTCACAGTTCTGAAGACTGGAAATCTGAGATCAGCCAGCGTGGTGGGATTCTGGTGAGGACTTTCTTCCCGGCTTGCATATAGGGCCTCCTTCTTGCTGTGCCTTCCATGGTAATTCCTGGGTGCGGGGTGGGGAGCAGTTCTGTGCTCTCTGGTGTCTCTTCTTATAAGGGCACTAAGCCCAGTATGCCTGGGTGGCTCAGTCAGTTAAGCATTTGCCTTCGGCTCCGGTCATGATCTCAGTCAGAGTCCTGGGATTGAGTCCCACATTGGGCTCCTGGCTCAGTGGGAAGCCTGCTTCTCCCTCTGCTTGCTGCCTCCCCTGATTGTACTCTCTCTCTCTCTCTCTGGCAAATGAATAAATAAAATCTTAAAAAAAAAAAAAAAGAGCACTAACCCCCAACAGACCAAGTCCCCACCTTCATGACTTGATTGCCTCCCAGAGACCTCATTACAAATACCATAACATTGAGGTTAAGGTTTCAACATAGGAATTGAAGAGTGGAGAGAAGGGACACAAACATTAAGTCTATCACCCATAATAATTCCTCCCAGATACATGACATGATTTTGGATCTCTCTTCCATCTCTAACATTTTTTTCCTGAACTTTATTTAATCAGCGAACATTATTGAGCACTTACTGTGTTCTAAGATCTTAGGATTTATCAGTGAACAAAAGGACAACAATCCTTGCCTTTGTAGATTCTTTTTTAGTGTTTGGTGCCTTTTCCATAGTGGATGCTCTCTGGTAGGGGGATAACATGTGATACAAAGATATTCATACTTTGTACTTAACACTGCAGGATTTCTCACATGCCTCTTTATTCCTGATGTGCCAGTATTTCTACCCCCCAGACCCGATAACCAACCAGCCAAGCCATCACCATCATCCATGAGTTTCCATACATTCTTAACCAAAGCTATTTCCCGTTCCATACAACATGAGTTATGCGCATCAGGAGGACCTCCAAAAATGGAAAAGTCCATTTTTGCTTTGCACCCACATATCAAGCCAATCTAGATGTGAACCAAGTCAGCCATTTCCCTTGTCCACCAGCTGGTTACAAAGGACTGAGCATGTAGTCATATGTGTGAGCTAAGGAGAGATACTAGTATAATAGTCCCAGATGACATGGGAGCCAAACACATGGTCAGACCACCCAGGCAGTTCATGTCAGCCAGCCCCTGTCATCAGCTATTCCAGGGCTGAGACTGCTGTGCATAAACAGAGTAGCCATGGTGGCCAAGATGGAGGTTACACATGAGTTCATCAGTGTGGGCTCACTTCTGACCCTCTAATGTCACTGTTGAATATCCAGCCTGCTTCAGGAGAGTCAACTGTTTACTCTCAATTTAATGTCAATTTTGTGAGTCACTTGACATCATGTTGGCAGGTTGAAATCGGCCATGGTGGGAGTACTTACAACACAGAAATCAGCAGCTGCTACAAATCAGCTCCCACGCTGCCCCTGCTCAGAGAAGGGATCGTTAAATATTTACCCAGCATACTACTCAACAGAGACCAAAGTTGAGTCCTGGATTGGGTACTATCCCTTGAGGACACCAACCTGCCGCTCAGGGGCTAGTTGATTACACTGGACTTCTTCCACCTTGAAACAGTCAGCAATTTATTTTGATTGTAATTGACACATATCAAAGTCTTTTCTGCCAACAGAGCCTCACACAGCAATATTATCTGAGGGCTTACAGGTCCAACTCACTACCACAAGCCCTCACATTATCTGGTATAGGGCTAAGGAACACACCTCAGAGCCAAGGAGGTGTGGCAGTGGGCACATGATTATGGAATCCACTGGCCCTATCACATAGGGCAGCACCGAGAAGCTGGTAGCGTGACGGAGTGATGGAATAGCTTTTTGAAGGTGCAACCGAGCCATCACCTTGTAAACAATACACTCCAAAGATGGGGTACCATTCCCCAAAAGGCAGTATATACCCTAAATCCATAACCTTCAAAAGATGCTATGTTCCCTATAGGTAGAATACATGGGTCCAAGAATCAAGAGGTAGAAATATGAGAAGCCTTGTTTACCACCAGTCCTAGTGATACAACATGAGGCATCTGTAGGTCCAAATCCTAGAACTCTGAGCAGTGTGTGTTTAGAGGTCCTGATTCCTAGAAGTAGAACACTGCCACCAGAAGATTCAGCAAGAGTCCCATTAAATTGCAAGCTATGGTTTGTCCCTGATCACTTTGGGATCTTCATGCCAATAGATAAGCAAGAAAATAAATCACCTTCCTGGCAGGGGTAACTGCCCCTATTCATCACAGAGAGATAGAACTTTAAAAAAAAAATTTTTTTTTATTTATTTGACCGAGAGAAGCACAGCTAGAGAGGGAACACAAGGAGGGGGCATGAGAGAGGGAGAAGCAGGCTTCCTGCTGAGCAAGGAGCCCAACACGGGGCTCGATCCCAGGACTCCAGGATCATGACCAGAGCCAAAGGCAGAGGCTTAACGACTGAGTCACCCAGGTGCCCTTATTTATTTATATTGGGAGGGGGATGGCAGGCAAGGAAGAGGCAGAGACCCTCAAGCAGACTCCTCTCTCAGCGCAGAGCCCAACGTGGCACTGGATCTCGCAATCCTGAGATCACGACCTGAGCCAAAACCAAGAGTTGGATGCTTACCCAACTGTGCCACCCAAGCACCCCAAGAGATAGGACTTTTGTGACACAGTAAGGGCAAGGAAAAATTTGGCACTACTACTAAACACATCTGATAACACTTTTGCCAATTTCCCGTCAGTTCCATTGAGGGAAAATTTACATGCAATAAAGTTCACTGTTTTTTAAAAGATTTTATTTATTTATTTATTTGACAGAGAGAGAGATCACAAGTAGGAAGAGGGGTAGGCAGAGAGAGAGGAGGAAGCAGGCTCTCGCGGAGCAGAGAGCCCGACGCGGGCCTCGATCCCAGGACCCTGAGATCATGACCTGAGCTGAAGGCAGAGGCTTTAACCCACTGAGCCACCCAGGCACCCTCTTTCCCCCCCCCCGCTGGAAATTAATTTTTACGTATGTGTGAAGTAAAGATCCATTTTCTGTTTTTCTATAGATACCTATACCTTTTTTTAAAAAAAGATTTTATTTATTTATTTGACAGAGAGGCAGGCAGAGAGAGAGGAGGAAGCAGGCTCCCTGCTGAGCAGAGAGTCCGACGCGGGCCTCGATCCCAGGACCCTGAGATCATGACCTGAGCCAAAGGCAGAGGCTTTAACCCATTGAGCCACCCAGGCACCCTAAAGTTCATTATTTTTAAGTGAACAATTCTATGTTTTGACAAATATGTATAGTAATGTAACCACTGCCATAATCATATTATGAAATATTTCCACATCTTCCCATAAAGTTTCCCCAAGCCATTTTGCAGTCAACACTTTCCTCCTAACCTCTGGCCTCAGCAACCACTATGGGCTATCACTGTCGTTTTGTCTTTCCTGAAATTTCCCATAAATGCAATCATGCAGTATGTAGTTTTTTGTCTTACCTCTTTCATTAAGCATAACGCTTCACCCACACTGTCGCCCAGGAGCAGTAGTTGTTTCTTTGTCACTGCTGAGTAGTATTCTGTTTGATGGCTACCTCACACTTATTTTCTCCATTCACCAGGTGCTAGACATTTGGATTGTTTCCAGTTTGCGGCTCCTGTCAATAATACCTTTACAAGTCTTTATATGGACAAATGTTTTCTTCTCTCTTGGGCAAATGCCCAGGAGTGCAATTGCTGGGTCATATAGTAAATGTATGCTCAACTTGCTAAGAACCTCCAAACTATCTTCTGAAGAGGCTGGGCCATTTTGCATTCCCACCAGCAGGGGCACTAGAGTTCCAGCTGCTCCACATCCTGCCTGCACTTAATATTTTTAGTCTTCAATTTTAGTCATCTCATTGTGGTTTTATTTTGCATTCTCCCAGTGACTAATGATGCTATTGGCCACTATCTCCAACCTTTGGTGAAGTGTCTTATGTGCCACGCATCAATATTATTTGGTGAAGTGTCTGTTGGAATATTTTGCCAACTTTTTATTGGGTTTTTGTCTTCCTATAAGTGAGTTGTAAGAGTGTTTACATATTGTGTGCATGGATAGATGTCACACAGACTTAGTCCCTCGGTCTGTGACTCCACATCTCCTTTGATGATCTGTGTCATTTGAAGAGAAAACTTTATTTTAAAGATTTATTTACTGGGGTGCCTGGATGGCTCAGTCATTTAAGTGTCTGCCTTCAGCTCAGGTCATGACCCCAGGGTCCTGGGATCCCAAGCCCTATGTCAGGCTCCCTGCTCAGTGGGGAGCCTGCTTCTCCCTTCCCTCTGCCTCTCCTCCCTCCCTGTGTTCTCTCTCACACAAATAAATAAATAAAATATTTTTTAAAAATAAAGACTTATTTTTTTAAGAGGGAGAGCAAGCATGAGCAAGGGGACGGGCAGAGGGAGAGAAAGAAGTCCAAGCAGACTCCATGTGGAGCACGGAGACCAGCTCGGGACTCCATCTTGCAACCTGGAGATCATGACTTGAGCTGAAACCAAGAGTCCGGCATTCAATCCACCATGCCCCTGAAGAGAAAACATTTTTATCTTAATAAAGTCAATCTGTTAATTGTTTTCTTTTAGAGTTCATGCCATCTTGTATAATCAAGAAATCTTTTCCTAACTCAGTCACCAGGATTTTCTCTTATGTTTGTTCTAGATTTTTATCATTCCAGCTCTTACATTTAGGTTTATGATTCTTTTACAGTTTTTGTGTTTTGTTTTGTTTTTTACAACGGAAGCATTTCCTCATTTTCTATTTTCTGGAAGATTTTGTGTAGAATTGAGAATATTTTTTCCTTAGATGTTAGGTAGAATTTACTAGTGAAGCCATTTGGGCCTAGAGTTTCATTTTGTTTTGGTGGGAAAGTTTTAAAACAAATAAAACAACAACAACAAAATGAAATGAAACTGAAATCCATACTTTTTTTTTAAAGTTTTTATTTATTCATTTGAGACAGAAAGAAAAAGAGAGCGAGAGCATGAATGATCTGGGGAAGAGGCAAAGGGAGAGGGAGAACCAGACACCCCGCTGAGCAGGTAGCCCAACGTGGGGCTTGATCCCAGGACCCAGAGATCATCACCTAGGCTAAAGGCAGATGCTTAACCATCTAAGCCACCCAGATGCCCCTGAAATCTAATGACCTTTTTTCTGTTCAAGAATTTTGTCCAGGCAACCACATGACATTTAATCATATATCCTTAGGCCATTCTTGGCTGTGACCGTTTCTCAGACTTTCCTTGTTTTTGATGACCTTGACAGTTTTGAGACATACTGGTGATATATTAATTAAGTACGCTTCATGCCAGCATGGAGCCCAATGTGGAGTTTGAACTCACAACCCTGAGATCGAGCCCTGAGCAGAGATCAGGAGTCAGACATCTATTCGACTGAGCCACCCTAGTCAGATATTTTGTAGACTGTCCCTCTCCTGGGATTTATCTGATGTTTTTCTCATGATTAGACTGGGGTTATGGATTTTGAGTGAGGTGACCACATATAAACCAGTTTTGGCAATGACTATCCATGATAAATTCCCCTAATAAAAGGACAAAGACTCAAAATGCAGTAAAAACAAGAGTCGAAATATAGGTGGCTCACAGACAACTCACCTAAAATGAAATGATCCCAAAAGGTTAAAAATTAATGGATGGTGGAGTGCCTGGGTGGCTCAGTTGGTTAAGCCACTGCCTTTAGCTCAGGTCATGATCCTGGAGTCCTGGGATCGGGTCCCGCATCGGGCTCCCAGCTCTGTGGGGAGTCTGCCTCTCCCTCTGATCTTCTCCCTTCTCATGCTCTCACTCACTCACTCACTCTCTCTCTCTCAATAAAAAATAAAAGAAAAGAAAAAGAAAAAAATTAATGGGATGGCAAGTGCAAATGAAAAAGGCAGTATTCATATCAGACAGAGCAGAAACCCTCATTCAATGTCAAAGACACTGTCTTTTAGGATGTATTGAAAACTCACATCTCCGCCTCTCGGAGGCCAGAGCTTTTGGGGGAAGAAAGGCTCTCAGGGGAGCCTGCTAGAAAAATCCTCCAAGCAGGATTGCCAGGGACCCAGGTCACCAGAGTGTCTAGGACAGACCACACCTTTCCCATGCCCACAGGTCACAGATGATTAGACTGGCATCTTACCAACTTCTGGGAACAGGGTCACTGAAGAGATCCTCTCCCCGTGACTTCAAATCACCTCTATTGGCCCAGAGAGAGCTGGCTGGGTTAGAGGCTAGAGAGACTCAGTGGGGAGGCCTTGTTAGGCCTAGCTCACCCCACACTTCAGTGGCCTCATTTTTCTCTAGACCTCAGTCTCCTCAACTGCAAAAGGAGTTTGGACTTTTTGGCCACCAAACTTCGCCATAACATTCAATGTCGAGGTTCTTCCTGCTCTTTTTCTTTCCCCTTTTACCATTCCCGTTCTCCTCAGGGTGGACTGAGAGGGAAGGACTGAGGTATCTTCCTTTCATGCTCCCCCCACCCCCGGAGAGCCCCTTCAAACTCTGGCTCTACCCAGACTTCTGAGAAGCCGTGAACAAGGGGCTTGACCACTTTAGCCCTCAGTTTCTCCATCTGAAAAATAAGCCATACCGTTCCCTACCTTGGTTTTATAAAGAAAATGGCAGCGAAAGTTACCTTAGAGCTTAAAACATAAAGCTACTTAAAAAAATTCTTTTAGCAAAGGAAGTCCTTCTGTAAATATAATCCATATTATTAATTTGAAGCAAATGCTCCTATTTCTACATGTAACTAACTACTGAGGTATGGGAAAGTTAACTGTCTTGGCTGAGGTCTTGCACAGCAAGTTAGAATAAGAAAACCCACCTTATTTCTGTTCCAGCCACTTAAACACTACCATCTCTTACTGATAATGTTTATTTAGGTGTAAAATAATGGTCTTGGGTTTTTTTATCTGTAAGAGACACATAACAAAATATTTGCATATAATGACATTGTATGATGTCTGGGATTTGTTTCAGAATACTATGGAGAAATATGTGGGATGAAACGAAGCTGGCTGTAAGTTGTTGAAGGTGGGGTATGGGCCTATAAGTGTTCATGACCTTATTGTCTCTACTACTGGCTACTACTACCTTGCTTGGCATTTTTTGCCATTAAACAATAAGGTGAACGTTTCTTTCCCTCTTTTTCCACATGCTGATCCCTGACACCTCTTCCCTCCAACACATTTGATCGTGTTTACTGATAACCACTAATCTCAGTCTGTAATCCGAACATAAACAGTCATAAAAAAAAAAGACTGGCAATGAATCTTGGAACACTGAAAAAAAAATTAAGTAACAACAACAAAAAGACTGGGGGTAAGGACAGACAGAAAGGAAAGAAGTTGAGAATTGAAAAGTGGCAACAGAAGCACCTGACACCACCTCCTGAGTCCTGGGAGAATAAAAACAATGAAGATGAGGGTTAATCATGCTCTTTTCCCCACAAAGTGTAGGAAGAAAGGTCCAAGATGGCAGGACTTTCCCTGGGTGCTGTTGAGGTTTCACTGGTACTTGGGAATTTTGCTGCTGTGACCTTGCCCTGATGACCAAACAGCATGTGTTTCTGCCAGTCTGTCACAGGGAGCATGTCCAGTCAAGTCCAAGGCAAGGGAACTCACAGTGTCTGCTCACCCCAGAAATAACACAAAAGGCGTACTGGCTTTCTTCCCATCTGCAAAATCTGTGGACCCTAGTGAGGCTTATAGAAGAAGACGCATGTGGGTCAAGAGAAGAAGAGGAAAAAATGAAATATGGCAAAACTCTTGCCAGCCAGAGGAGAGGTTGTCAAGACACAGTAGGGCTGAACAAGAGCAGCAGGTTCTAGACCAAGGGTAAGAGAACAAGAGCTGTCCACAAAATGATTTCCAACTTTGGCATGAAAAACTGTAAGTAAAAGTAACTGGCATACAACAAATTTACATAAAAATATGTTGCAATTAATATCCTTAGTAGAGAATTCTTACAAACAAATGAGAAAAAAAGACTATCAACCTGATAGAAAAATGGACAATGGACATGAACAGGTAATTCAAAAAATAAAAATTGTCAGTGATATGGGAAAAGATGCTCAACCTCATTAGTAACCAAAGAAATGCAATATAAAATAGCAACAAGGAGGGTGCCTGGGTTAAGCGTCTGCCTCCAGCTCAGGTCATGATCCCAGAGCCCTGGGTTCAAGCCCTATGTCTAAATTTCTGCTCGGCAGACAGCCTACTTCTCCCTTTCTCTCTGCCTGCCACTCTCCCTGCTTATGCTCCCTCTTACTCTGTGTGAAATAAATAAATAAAACCTTAAAAAATACCAACAAGAAATATTTTTAATCAGTCATACTGGCAAAGATCTTAAAACAGATAATATTCAAAGTTTGTGAGAATGTCATTACCATAAATAGTTGCCTAAATCAGTTCAGTTTGTGGAGGGAAATTTGATAATATATAATGAAATTTAAAATGTATATAGGTTTTGACCCAGTGGTTCCCCTTCTAGGATTTCATTTTTTTTTTTTAAGGCTTTGAATGGCCCTCCACTGGCAACTATTACATTTTCAAAAATTTCTATCAATTTTTATTTTTTCCATAACCTAGCCACCCTATCCCTCTAGGATTTTATCCTAAGGACACGACAGAACAAGGGCACAAGGTTGTGCACACAGGCTGTCCGTCCTGTTATCAGAGTGGAACGAAACACCCAAATGTCCTCAACAGGGACTGGTCAATCTCCCGTTCTCTATTTGGTCCTTTCCATAAACATACAAACCTGCTGATCCCTCCCGTCAACTCCATGCCCCCAAGTGGAGGCCTGCTAGCTTCACTTCACCAACCAACTTGTAAGGGTCAGCTTTTCTGCACTCCTTACCCCCCAGCTCACTATGTCTGTGTCCACTGCTCTCACCAAGACTATCAGTGGTCCTGGATTGCAAAAAGCAATAGACTGTTCACAGCCTCTTCAAAGGTTCTAATATTGTAGCCCACTTTCTCCTTTTGGAAATACACTGTTGCCTTGGCTGCCATGACCCCAGGCTCTCCTGCTTTTCCTCCTTCCTTTCTGGATGCCCCTTCTCAGCCTTGTCTGCTGGCTCCCCTTCCTCAGCCCAGCACCTGGCTGTAGACCTGCCTTAGGGCTCTGTCCCAGGACACAGTGTTGTTCACTTATTACAGTCTCCCTGAGGTAGCTCAGCTGTTTCTTGCCTTCTTTCACCACCCATGTCTCTAACCAGACCTCTCTCCCCAACTGCTGACTGGACAGCCTTGCCTTGGTGTCAAAAGGTTTCTCAGACACAGAATATCCAAACTGAAACTCCTCATAGTCCCTCAGCCTGCTCTCACATCTCTCTCTTCCTCCCGCCAGCCAATGGCACCACTGTTGGCCCAAGACAAACATTATCAGTTTCTCTCTGCCTTGCCATGTTCTGTCAACATTAAGGCCCACCCACGCATTCTGTTCCACTCTGCCACCATCACCCCATCCAGACCACCAGTCATTCTCACACTGCAGCCAGAGAGGTCATCCATGGCAAGTCAGAGCATACCTCTTTTTTTTTTTTACTTTAAATTTATTTTATTTTTTCAGTGTTCCAAGATTCATTGCCTATGCCCCACACGCAGTGCTCCATGCAATAGGTGCATGCCTCTTTCCTACTTAAAACTATTCCTGATTTCTCATTTCCATTAGAAAAAGTCCAAATCTCTGGCCATGGCTTACTGACCAGGGCCAGTCGTAGAACTAGCTTCTTTCTTATCACTTCCATCTTGCCTCCAGCTGTTTTAACTGCAGGTCTTATCCCAGAGTAGGCAGGTCTCCTTTCTAAGTTCTTAAGTGTCCTCCCCTTCTCCCACCAACATGGTACTGTGTGCCTTCCTTCGCTGCCTCCTCACTTCTGTTCCTTCCAGAAGATGGGGCTCATTACACAAAGCTTCAGGGGAAACTACCAGAGCAAATATCAAGGCTGACCTATCCCTGGTTGAAAAAAAAATCCTCACATTTCTCCAGAAGTCCACTGTCAGGGAAGAGGAAGCGGGCCCAGGGGGTGGGGTGGAGTGAGAAAGAGAGAAACAAGTCCTCCCACTAGAAGGTCTAGGGCCATTTTTTTTTTTCACACAGGTAGGCAAACCAAAGCCCAATGGTCATCAGGGATGCTGGCTCCCCTTTCCTCCTTTCCTTCCAGAGGTGCTCTCTAGAGATTAGCTTGAAGCTTGTGAAGGGTTTCCACAGTCACTGATGATATCTACCCCCTGCATTCATTCTGAAAAGCAAAAAGCCTCCCAGGAAGACTTATGATGGTGCCTTACTGATTTCTTGCTAATCACCCATTTGTGGGCCATGGCTTCCTTGACAGAAAATAGCAATGAAGTTAATACTGAATTTTGACAAGATTTGGGGGAACTCTAATAAGAGAAGAACTCCAAAACTCACCGTGAGAATGCTGGTCCTGGATCTAGCCAAACCTGCCACCGCTTTGGTCCCACTCCCCTTCCCCTAAGAAACCCATGCCCCTTCTTCCAGAGCCTCTGAAGTCCAGCAAATCATGTTTTCCAAATAAGTTATGGCTTCTTGACCCCTGAGACTTCCCCGGGCCCCAGAAATCCACTCTTCATCAGCGTTACAGAAACAGGCTCCAGCTAGCCCAACTCCTGGAACCTCTCCTCTTGCTAAAGCCTGCTTCAGCAGGTCGGGTTCTGCCTAGCCACTAGTCTGGGAGCACAAGGTCAGATCCAGTTACTGCCAGGAGTTTAACAGACCCACAGCTGTGCCCAGAATCGTCTTGAAGAGTTCTGCATTCACCCTGGGGTTCTGGAGCTTGTTAGGACTGAGTTGCTAGGCGTTACTCACATGCTAAGGGTCCCAGAGTCACCGTGAGTTCCTCCAGCCAGAACCAGCTTGTCCTCAAGCACAGACTACACCCCAGGGAAACATGGAACCCACTGTGGCTGGTAAGGTGAACACCCACTGTGAGTGCCCTAAGGACAAGGGAGGGAATTTTCCCACACAGTAAGGGACAGTGGGGAGCCCAGTGACTATTCCATAGCTGTGCCTCTTGGATTGGTTGTTGGGGGGCATTGCCTCTGAGGCTCTGCAGGCCACAGGAGAAGCTTGGCCCACATACAGGCTTTCCACTCATTCCCAGCCATCACAACACTCCAGTGGAAGTGTCTCAGAGGCAGAGAACTCCAAAAGGGTAGTGGCACTTGCCAATACTAAAAGAAGGGGTGGGAGGGGGAGAGAAATATTAAGCAGGCTCTAGTCTCAGAACAGAGCCCCACGCAAGGCTTGATCTCATGACCCTGTGATCATGACCTGAACAGAAACCTAGTCAAATGCTTAACTGACTGAGCCACCCAGGTACCCCAGGAAAAAATATTCTCAATGCCAACCCTGGCACTTAGAAATCCTGTGCAAAATAGAGCTTCTCTCAGAGGCTTGGGATAAGGTGAGGGGTGATGGCTGCCTACTGGGTATATGATTGCCTTTCAGGGTGATGAAAACAGTTTGGAACTAGATGTGACAGTTTAATAACCTTGGGAATGTACTAAGTGTCACTGCACTGTACCCTTTAAAGTGGTTAATTTTAAGGTACGTGAATTTTACCTCAGTTTAAAAAAGGAATGAAGAAAATAAAAGGGCTTCACCTTGAATGGGCTGGGCATGGTGGGTCCTCCTTCCCTTTTTTATCAAGTCCCTGATGCCCTTGCTAAGACAGCAAGAGATTTAGCCTTCTAGGACAGATAAATCTTCTGCTAATTTTTCTTAAAAATCAATCTCTAGAAGTTTCTGACACATCAGCCTGAAACTTAAGTCTTGGTGCTCCAGCGTATGTGGGGTGGCCCAGCCTCCTATCACTGGCTCTATCACTGCTACAGAAAAAAGGAGGAAAAAAAACCCATAAGACTCCCAAGAGGTTTGTTTTAAAATATGATGTTTGGGTAGGCTCAGGTGACTGAATTCCTTGGATTTTAGTTAAGGCAAATCAGAAAACCAGATTCCCTTGTGTTATTACAGAGCCAAAGGACCCCAAGTCAAAAGTCAGGTTTGGGTTCAGGGAATAATTTCAGGACAGAGCTGCAGAGGAGACCCCCTCAGATGGGGATTACCTAAAATGTTATTTTCTGTTGTTTTACATACAAAATATTAATTCCAGGTTAAAAAAACTTTCATGCACCATGGTGTCTCATTCCTGGAGACCCACACCCTCTTGCTGAAATAGGAAAGTGAGCAAATGATCAGGGATCCCAAGAGCTATTTGCCAGGGTGCCAGACCAAGATCTATGAATAGGAGAGGGGAAGCAATACCACAGTTTCTATTCCAAACTCATCTGGATTAAATCAAAAGAAATTCCTATGTTAGGTAGGAGGACTGCACAGGGAACAGCAGGAGAATCTCCTGCAATCTATGGCTGAGTGTTGACCAGAACACACATGAAAGGAAGCCACTTGTCCAGGGAAGGAACCACCATAAAGCTGTAATTCAAATAATTGCTAAATCACACACAGCACTGGGAATATTCCCAGCAGGTGAAAGAGGAGACCTCACAATGCCCAGGGTATCACCTTAGTGGTGGAAATTAATTAGCCCTAGATTAAAGGCCGCTATGGACCTGTCTCAATAAAGCTTAAAAGCAGGCCTCAAAAGGACCAAACTGATTCCAAGTAACTAACTGCATTCTAGAACAAAGGTCAGCACTATGTAAGTACAACAAAATTCATCATCCATCAGTTAAATTTGACAATGTCTGTCAGCCAATCAGATATTACTAGATATGCAAAAAAGCAGCAAATGTGGCCCATATCCTGCAGGAAAACAGATCCGGTATTTACAGAGATAATGGGATTAGTGGACAAGGATACGAAGGAGCTATCATAAATTCCATATGTTTAAGAAGTTAGAGGGGGACAGGAACAAGATGAGGAGAGAAAAGAAAGACGATAAGAAAGACCCATCTAGAGATGACAACAATACCTAAGTCAAAAACACAGTGGATGGGATAAACAGTCAATAGGACACTGCAGAAGAAAAGATCCATGAACTTGAAAACATAGTCATAGAAACTGTCCAAAATGAGGAACACAGAGAAAAAAAGACTGACAGAATATGAGCAGAACCCCTGTGACCTGTGGAAATACCAACCATTCTCACATACATGTTACTGGAGTTGTGGAAGGAGAGAAAAGGTAGCTGAAGGCATAATCAGGCCACTCTCCTAGTGAACACTGTGTGATAATTTCCCACATACCTTCAAATACTGCCCACATTCCTTATGTTGCCTTACAAGATCCTACCCACCTCCCCTGCTCACTTCTCCAATAGGAGCTCCACCAACCTCTCCGTCACCCACTTCCCTTCAACAGTGCAAAAGCTTGGGCTTTTCCACATCCTGTTTCCTCTGCCTGGAAGGCTCTCCCCACTCCCAACTGACTCCTACCCCTCCTTTGAATCTGAACTAAATATCACATTCTCAGAGAGGCCCTCCCTGATCTCCCAACCAGTCACAATCTCCTCAGCACCCTGAGTACCCACACCTCTCCTGGGCAGCATTTTGCACATTTAAGATGAATCAGTTATGACTTTAATCTTTAATGTTTTTTTCCTTCGCATTTTGCTCATCACAACTTCCCCAATGCTCGGGCTAGTGCAGTGCCTGAGGCCCTCGGCTGGAAAGTGGCAGAGATGAAACTTCAGTGCTTACTTTCATCCTACTCTCAAACTATCTCTGTTGTGGCAAATAATTCTCGGGCTTATTTCTGCCTCCTTGGCATAGAAGAACTGTCTCAACTTAGTCCATGGTTGTCCCTCTAGTATCTACCAGAAGAGACCCATCCTTTCCATAAGTAAAATGGGCCAGGAGAGCCCTCGGAGAGGGCCAGAGATAGCCACTGGATGGGTCAGAATTCTCCAAAGAAACATAACAGGATGGGTGTATATATACATATTTAGAAAGAGATTACTTAAAATAATTGTTTCATGTGATTATAATAGAGGTTGGCACCTCCATAATCTGTAGAGTGGGAAGGCCGGAGACCCACAGAAGAGCCAATGTTGCAGTTCAAGTCTGAAGGCCCTCTGTGGGCAGAATTCCCTTTTGCTTAGGAGAAGTCAGTCTTTTGTTTTATTAAAGCCTTCACCTGGTTGGATGAGACAACCCACATATGGAGAGCAATGTGCCTCACTTCAAGGCCACTGATTTAAATATTAATCTCATTCCAAACACACGCTCACAGAAACATCCAGAACAGTGTTTAACCAAATATCTGGGCACCATGGCACAGCCAAATTGATACATAAAATTAACCATCTAAGAACCTGTCAAACATACGCTCTGTAAAGCCCTCCCCAATCACTACAAGTATGAATGAGGGTTGATCTTACTTATTACTGTGTCCCCCAAGAGAAGACCTATATGCTTAATAAGTGTTTCCTCTCATTCCTTTATTTCCTCTTTCCCTGTTGTCCGTCTTCTTTCCCGCTCTAAGAAGTCTGTCCCAGGGAGCACCTGGGTGGCTCAGTCCTTAAGTGTCTGCCTTCCGCTCAGGTCATGATCCCAGAGTCCTCAGGAGGAAGTCCCGCTTCTCCCTCTCTTACTTCTCCTGCTTGTATTCCCTCTCCAGCTGTGTTTCTCTTGGTCAAATAAATTAATTAAATCTAGGAAGAAGAAAGAAAGAAAGAAAGAAAGAAAGAAAGAAAGAAAGAAAGAAAGAAAGAAAGAAAGAAAGAAAGAAAGAAAGAAAGAAAGAAGGGGGTAGGGAGGGAGGAAGGAAGGAAGGAAGGAAGGAAGGAAGGAAGGAAGGAAGGAAGGAACGAGGAATGAAGGAAGGAAGGAAGGAAGGAAGGAAGGAAGGAAGGAAGGAAGGAAGGAAGGAAAGAAAGAAAGAAAGAAAGAAAGAAAGAAAGAAAGAAAGAAAGAAAGAAAGAAAGAAAGAAAACACAAAAGTTTGTCCCAGGGCTGAGTGAATGACCTACTTTGGCTCTCTGTACAGGAATGGTTTGTCTTTGTTTTCCATGCTCCTGATCTTCTTCCTTAGTTGACATTTTACATTTATTCATGAAGGCAAAGTTGATTTTCCTAGTAGCCAGCAGGTAATTTCTTCTTCCCCCCACAAAGCCTCTCTCCTGACCAGTCCATCTGTGTACTTTTGTAGGGCTTGTTGGTTTGCATGGGTTACTTTGGGATAAATGGTTATATTTGGGTTACAGGAAACCTTAAATGGCAGAATGGAGGGGGCTTTAGCAGCAGTTCATTCAGTTTCTTAAACATCCTCCAGGATTTTTGGCTAAGGCTAACTGGCTGACCATCTATTGGCACAGGAGTAGGGATGGAGGTAGAGGGTTCAGCATGGCTGATGGGCTTTCATTAATCTTTGATGTGGCCTTCCCATCTTGCTCCCACCCTCCTTCTGGAGGTTCCCCATTGGGGGGATTTTGCTCAGCAGGTTGGCTGTATCCTCTAGTGCTTATTGTCAGCTCCATTTCATCCATCAAGACATTTCTATCCACTTTATGTCTTCCATAAATTCATGAAATCCCATGTCTGCTAAAAGCTCATCCTATTCTCAGTTTTCTGAGTTTAGCTTTCTGTTTATCGTTCTAATTTTAATGGAGTACCAAATGGGGGTGAGGAGTGTTCGGAGACAGACATGTATTTAATTCACTATGCTGCAAGGGAAGTCCAGAGTAACCTCATTACTTATGGCTAAGTAATATTTCATTATATATATATAATCTCACATCTTCTTTATCCATTCATCTGTTAATGGACATCTGGGTTCTTTCCATAGTTTGGCTATTGTGGGGATTGCTGCTATGAACATTAGGGTGCATGTGCCCCTTCAAATCACTATGTTTTTATCATTTGGATAAATACCTCATAGAGCAATTGCTGAGTGGTAGGGTAGCTCTTATTTTCAAGATTTTATTTATTTATTTATTTATTTATTCATTCATTCATTCATTCATTCATTTATATGAGAGAGAGAGCATGCAAGTGAGAGAGAGCATAAGCTGGGGGGAGGGGCAGAGGGAGAGGGAGAACCAGACTCCTCCCTGAGCAGGGAGCCACACATGGAGCTCAATCCCTGGGCCCTGTGATCATGACCTGAGCTGAAAGCAGACACTTAACCAGCTGAGCCACCCAGGCACCTCTATTTTGAATTTTTGAGGACCTCCATACTGTTTTCCAGAGTGGCTGTAACACTTTGTATTTCCACAAATACTGTAAGAGGGTTCCCCTTTCCCCACATCCTCACCAACATCTGTCATTTCCTGACTTGTTAATTTAGCCCTTCTGACTGATGTGAGGTGGAATCTCACTGTGGTTTTGATTTGTATTTCTCTGAGGATGATTGATGTTGAACATTTTCTCATGTATCTGTTACCCATTTGTATGTCTTCTTTGGAGAAATGTCTGTTCAGGTCTTCTGCCCACTTCTTAACTGGAATTTTTTGTTTTTTGGATGAATTGGTTAAGTTTTTATAGAGTTTGGATACTAGCTCTTTATCTGAAATGTCACTTGCAAATATCTCCTCCCATTCTGTTGGTTGTCTTTTAGTTTTGTTGACTGTTTCCTTTGCTGTGTAGAAGCTTTTTATCTTGAAGAACCAATAGTTCATTTTTGTTTTTGTTTCCCTTGCTTCTGGAGACATGTCTAGTAAGAAGTTGCTATGGCTGAGGTCAAAGAGGTTTCTTCCATATTGTCCTCCAGGATTTTGATAGATTCCCATCTCACATTGAGGTCTTTCATCCATTTTCAGTTTATCTTTGTGTATAGTGTAAAAAGAATGGTCTAGTTTCATTTTTCTGCATGTGGCTGTCCAATATTCCCAACACCATTTATTGAAGAGACTGTCTTTTTTTTTCCATTGGATATTCTTTCCTGCTTTGTTGAAGATTATTTGGCCATAGAGTTGGGGGTCCATTTCTGGGTTCTTTATTTTGTTCCACTGATCTATGTGCCTGTTTTGGTACCAATACCATGCTGTCTTGGTGATCACAGCTTTGTAATACAGCTTGATGTCCAGAATTGTGATGCTACCAGCTTTGTTTTATTTCTTTTCCAACATTACTTTGGCTATTCGGAGTCTTTTCTGGTTCCATACAAATTTTAGAATTTTAGAGTTTGTTCCAGGGAAAACTGGGTTGCTCAGTCAGTTAAGCATCTGCCTTTGGCTCAGGTCATGATCTCGGGGTCCTGGGATTGAGTCCCACATTGGGCTCCTTGCTCAGGAGAGGAACCTGCTTATCCCTCTTCCTCTGCTGCTACCCTTGCTTATACTCTCTCTCTCTCTGACAAATAAATAAATAAAAAACATTTAAAAATATTGTTTAAGAATTCTTTGTTCCAGCTCTGTGAAAAATGCTGGTGTTATTTTGATAATGATTGCCTTGAATGTGTAGATTTCTTTGGGTAGTATAGACATTTTAACAGTATTGTCCTTCTAATCCATTAGCATGGAATGTTTTTCCATTTCTTTGGGTCATCCTTCATTTTCATAAGTGTTCTATAGTTGTTTTTTTTTTTTTAAGATTTTATTTATTTGACAGAGAGAAACACAGCCAGAGAGGGAACACAAGCAGGGGGAGTGAGAGAGGGGGAAGCAGGCTTCCTGCCGAGCAGGGAGCCCGATGTGGGACTCGATCCCGGGTCTCCGGGATCATGACCTGAGCCGAAGGCAGTTGCCCAACCAACTGAGCCACCCAGGCGTCCCAAGTGTTCTATAGTTTTCTAAGTACAGATCTCTTACCTCTTTGGTTAAATTTATTCCTAGGTATCTTATAATTTTGATGCAATTGTAAATGGGATCAATTCCTGGATTTCTCTTTCAGCTGCTTCATTATTGGTGTATAGAAATGCAACAGACTTCTGTGCATTGATTTTATATCCTGTGACTTTGCTGAATTCCTGTAACAGTTCTAGCAATTTTTTGGTGGAGTCTTTGCGTTTTCTATATAGAATGTCATGTTGTCTGAGAAGAGTGAAAGTTTGACTTCTTCCTTTCCAAGTCAGAGGCCTTTTTACTTCTTTTTATTGTCTGATTGCTGAGGACTTCCAGTACTATGTTGAACAACAGTGGTGAGAGTAGACATCCCTGTTGTATTCCTGATCTTAGGGGGAACTCTCAGTTTTTCCCCAATGAGAATGATATTTGTTGTGGGTCTTTAGTATACGGCCTTTATAATGTTGAAGTATGTTCCTTCTAACCCTACTTCTTGAGGGTTTTTATCAAGAAAGCATATTGTATTTGCCTTTTCTGCATCAATTGACAGGATCATGATTCTTATCCTTTCTTTTATTAATGTGGTGTTTCACATTGATTGATTTGCAGATTTTGAACCACCCCTACCTTCCAGGAATGAATCCCACCTGATTGTGGTGAATAATCCTTTTAATGTACGTTGATTCGTTGATTCCAACTAGCTAGTATCTTGGTGAGAATTTTTGCATCCATGTTCTTCAAGGATATCGGTCTGTAATTTCCCTTTTTAGTGGGGTCTTTTTCTAGTTTTGAAATCAAGGTAATGCTGGCCTCATAGAATGAGTTTGGAAGTTTTCCTTCCATTTCTATCTTTTGGAACAGTTTCAGTAGAATGGGTATTAATTCTTTTTTTAAGTGTTTGGTAGAATTCTGGGTAGCCATCTAGCCCTGGACTCTTATTTGTTGGAAGATTTTTGATTAGTGATTCCATTTATTTGATGGTTATGGGTCTGTTTGGATTTTTCTATTTCTTCCTGTTTCAGTTTTGGTAGTTTATATGTTTCTAGGAAGGCATCCATTTCTTCCACATTGACTAATTTGTTGGCATATAGTTGTTCATAATATTCTCTTAGAATTGTTTGTATTTCTGCAGTGTTGGTTGTGATCTCTCCTCTTTCATTCATGATTTGACTTATTTGGGTCCTTTCTCTTTTCTTTTTATAAGGCTGGCTAGGTGTTTATCAATTTTGTTAATTCTTTCAAAGAGCCAGCTCTAAGTTTCATTGATCTGTTCTACTGGTCTTTTAAAAATTTCTATATCATTGGGGTGCTTGGGCGGCTCAGTTGGTTAAGCAACTGCCTTCGGCTCAGGTCATGATCCTGGAGACCTGGGATCGAGCCCCACATCGAGCTCCCTGCTTGGCGGGAAAGCCTGCTTCTCCCTCTCTCACTCCCCCTGCTTGTGTTCCCTCTCTAACTATGCTTCTTGCTGTCAAATAAATAAAATCTTTTTTAAAAAATGTCTATATCATTGATTTCTGCTCAAATATTTATTATTTCTCTTATGCTGCTGGACTTAGGCTTTATTATTTTCCCAACTCCTTTAGGTGTAAGTTTAGGTTGTGTATTTGAGACTTTTCTTGCTTCTTAAGAAAGGACTGTATTGCTGTATACTTCCCTCTTAGGATAACCTTTGCTGCATCTCAAAGACTTTGGACTGTCATGTTTTCATTTTCATTTGCTTCCTTGTATTTTTTAATTCTTCTTTAATTTCCTGATTGACCCATTCATTTTTTACTAGGATGTTCTTTAATCTCCATGTATTTCTGGTCATTCCAAATTTTTTCTTGTAGTTCACTTCTAGTTTCATAACATTGTGGTCTGAAAACACCCATGGTATGATCTCAATCTTTTTGTACCAGTTGCGGCCTGATTTGTGGCCCAATATGTGATCTATTCTAGAAAATGTTCCATGTGCACTCAAAAAAGAATGTGTATTCTGCTGCTTTAGGGTAAAATGCTCTGAATATATCTGTTAAGTTCATCTAGTCCAGTGAGTCATTTAAAACCCTTGTTTCCTTGTTGATCTTCTGCTTAGATGATCTGTCCATTGCTGTGAGTAGGGTGTTAAAGTCCCCTACAATTATTGTATTATTATCAATGAGGTTTTTTTTTTAAGTTCATTATTGACTGCTTTATATATTTGGTTGCTACCAAGTTAGGGGCATAAATATTTACAATTGTAAGATCTTCTTGCTAGATAGACCCCTTTATTATGATATCGTGTCCTTCATCTCTTATTACAGTCTTTGGTTTAAAATCTAATTTGTCTGATATAAGTATGACTACTCTAGCTTTCTTTTGATGTCCATTAGAGTGATAAATTGTTCTCCATCCCATCATTTTCAACCTGGAAGTGACTTTGGGTCAAAAATGAGTCTCTTGTAAACGGCATATCAATGAGTCTTATTTTGTTATCCATTCTGATGTCCTACAAGCCTTTTGATTGGAGCATTTAGGCCATTTACATTCACAGTAAGTGTTGAAAGATGAGTTTACTGCCATTGTGTTACCTATAAAGTCATTGTGCCTGTAGATTGTCTCTGTTCCTTTGTAGTCTCTGTTACATTTGGTTTTTCTTTCCCACTCAAAGGGTCCCCTTTAATACTTCTTGCAGCATTGGGGTGCCTGGGTGGCTCAGTTGGTTAAGCAACTGCCTTCGGCTCAGGTCATGATCCCAGAGACCCGGGATCGAGCCCCACATCAGGCTCTCCACTCGGCAGGAAGCCTGCTTCTCCCTTTCTCACTCCCCCTGCTTGTGTTCCCGCTCTAGCTGTGTTTCTCACTGTCAAATAAATAAAAATATTTTTTAAAAAAATCTTTAATACTTCTTGCAGAGCTGGTTTAGTGTTCACAAACTCCTTTAGTTTTTTTTTAATTTATTTTATTTTTTCAGTGTTCCAAGATTCATTGTTTATGCCCCACACCCAGTGCTTCATGCAATAGGTGCCCTCAGTACCCACCACCAGGCTCTCCCATCCACCACCCCTTCCCTCCAAGACCCTCAGTTTGTTTCTGTGTCCAAAGTCTCTCATGTTTCATTTCTGTCCCTGAATTACCCTACTTCCCATTTCCTTTCCTTCTCCTACTGTCCTCTATACTACCCCTTATGCACCGCAAGTAAGTGAAACCATGTGATACTTGACTTTCTCTACTTGGCTTATTTCACTCAGCATAATCTCTTCCAATCCTTTAGTTTTTATTTATCTTGGAAACTCTGTCTCTCCTTCTCTTCTGAATGGCCTTGCCAGGTAAAGTATTCTTGGCTGCGTGTTTTTCCCATTTAGCACATTGGATATATCATGCCAATCCTTTCTGGCCTGTCAGGTTTCTGTGGACAGGTATGTTGCCAGCCTTATGTGTCTACCTTTCTAAAGGACTTTTCCCCCCAAGCTGCTTTCAGGATTCTCTCTTTGTCTTTGTATTTTGCAAATTTCACTATGATATGTCCTGGTGTTGACCTGTTTTTGTTGACTTTCAGGGGAGTTCTCTGGGCCTCTTGGACTGGAATGCCTATTTCCTTATCCAGATTAGAGAATTTCTTGGCTATAATTTGTTCAAGTCAACCTTCCACCCCATTTTTCCCTGCTCTTCTTCTGGGACTCCAGTGAGACAGGTATTATTTCACTTTATGGCATCACTGAGTTCCCTAAGTCTATCTTCATGTTCTAATAGTTTTCCATCCCTCTTTTCAGTTTCATTATTTTCCATAATTTTATCTTCTAATCGCCTATTCTCTCCATTGCTTCTTCAATCTTTGCTGTGATTATACGCAATTGGTTTTGCATCTTGGTTATAGCATTTTTAAATTTCAGCTTGACTAGTTTTTAGTCTTTTATGTCTGCAACAAGGGTTTCTCTGGTGTCTTCTATGCTTTGTTCATCCCCAGCTAGTAGTCTTATGACTGTTCATCTAAATTCTTGTTCAGGTATATTGTTTATATCTCTTTTGAACAAGTCCCTAACTATGATATCTTCCTGACTTTCTTTGGGAGATTTCCTCCATCTTGTCTTTTTGGCTAAGTTTCTATCTTTTATGTGTTACAAAAACTTGTCATGTTTCCTACACCTCAGAGTAATGTTATATTAAAAAGAGGTCATACACTGTCCAGTGGTCCATAGAACCTTGAATAAATACAAATGCTTGTTGTTTTAAGCTGTTACATTTTGGAGTGATTCTTTGGTTATATATGCAGCATGTGCACACAGAGGGTATCTCTGGAAAGATTTCTTTATAGGTTACACTGGTTGCCTGGGGGGGTGGGGAGGACTGGGTCAGGTGCAGGGATGAGAGGGAGAATTTCACTGTATTCCTTTTGGGATCTTTAAAATATATATAATACATTCTTTAAAAATAAATGGATGGACACCTGGGTGGCTCAGTGGGTTGAAGCCTCTGCCTTCGGCTCAGGTCATGGTCTCGGAGTCCTGGGATCAAGGCCCACATAGGGCTCTCTGCTCAGTGGGGAGCCTGCTTCCTCTTCTCTCTCTGGCTGCCTCTCTGCCTACTTGTGATCTCTCTCTGTGTGTCAAATAAATAAAATATTTTTAAAAATAAATGGCATTGTAAAATATTAGAATTATAAAACATGACTGCTAGAGAAGAGAGTGTTATTTCATAAAATGTACTTTTTGTTATTACTTCAAAAGTAACCGAACTGGGGGTTCCTGGGTGTCTCAATCAATTAAGCATCTGCCTTCAACTCAGGTCATGATCCCAGGGTCCTGGGATAGAGCCCCACATCAGGCTCCCTGCTTCTCCCTCTCCCTCTGCCTGCCATTACCCCTGCTTGTGCGCTCTCTCTCTCTCTCTCTCTCTCTCTCAAATAAATAAATAAAATATTTTTTTAAAAAGTAACTTAACTAAAAATGAACATATGGGGCTTGTTTTGTTTTCCTTTCTAAACTAGATCTAAGACCTTTGTTCTCCAGCACAACTGCCTAAATGTACTATCTGGTGTTTGAGACAACAGCCCAGTCTCTTGTCCTTTCTATGGTGGCTTTAATATAAGCGCATCCAATAGTTTCCAAAGCTCTCACTCCATGAGGCATTGTTCTGTTCTGTCCTCATCTTGCCAAGGATCTTTCTCTGAAGTTCACATTCTTTCCACTATAATACAGTGCTGTATTCTTCCTGGGGCATAAGGATGAGAGAGCTCTGGGATCTACGCTATGTTGATTGTGTGTGACAAAACTTGAATTGGTTCAGGAAAAAAGGAGGAATGTGTTGTCTCACTAAATTCAAGGAAAGGTGGAACGATCTAACTGTGGAAAAGGTGGGCATGGAGGGGGGCCTCAGGAACAAATGGATCTACAGACTTGAAGTTTCCAGGTTTCCCTCTCCTGTTTTTTATTGGTGTCATGTCATTCTCTCTCCTTGCAGACCAGGTTCTGGTAGATAGAGTGCTGAAAACCACCAGGTCTTAGACGTTATGGTTTGCTGCACTGGATTGTAATGCCTTTTAGTCTCTTGAAGTGTAAAGGAACGCATAAGAAAGGGCTCTGGCTGGCACTCCCTCTTTGGATCAAGTTCCAAGGAATCATGCATGACTGATGCATGAATCTTGCATGAATCTATTATGGCTTGGAGATTGATCTCAAGTAATGATGGAAAGAGCCATTTTTTAAAAGTGGTGTTGTCACCACTCCCATATGACTCTGAGCAGGTTACTTACTTTTTCGGAGTCTCAGTTTTGTCACCTATAATATCTACCCAATAGAGTTGTTTTAAGTATTAGCAATAATATGCCTAGTATGTAGGATTGGGGTAGGCTTTCACCCTGACAATTATTCTTCACTGTCTTGCTTAGGACCCACACTGAAGATATCTACCATGGACCTTTCTGCAATACAAAATCTACTTGTGCATAAAGTCACATAATATTAGGGTTGGAAGCTATTTAGTCAACCCAAGTGCTGGTCCAGAAACTGGTACCAGATATGATGAAGTTTGCAGCAGTTAATGGAAAACTCAGAAAAATAAAGGAAAATGTGGAGTTCTCCATAAAACTAAAGTTTTTAAGTATGCAACTTAAATAATTGCCTTTTATTTAAAAGTTATATCCTAAAAAATTAAATAAGTAAATAAAAATTAAGCTCTAATTTTTGTACTAAATTATTTTTTTTCCTTCTAAATTATTTTTTATAATGAAATAATAACAGTAGATGGAGCTTTAAAAAATGTATTTATTTGGGCGCCTGGGTGGCTGCCTTCAGCTCAGGTCATGACCCTGGAGACCCAGGATCGAGTCCCACATCGGGCTCCCTGCTCGGCGGGAGGCCGGCTTCTCCCTCTCTCACTCCCCCTGCTTGTGTTCCCTCTCTAGCTGTGTCTCTCTCTGTCAAATAAATAAATGAATTCTTTAAAAAAAAAATAAAATAAAAATAAAAAATAAAAAATGTATTTATTTGACAAAATGAAAAGCTGACAACCCCACACTGATTTCTATTTTTAATTTACTTCTTCATGAAAAATGCAAAAGCACAAGAACAGACCTCAGTCATTTCTTCATTTTTAAGTAGAACTAAATTCAAGCCCCCAAGCAGTCCCATGACTTGCTCAAAGCCCTAGAGTTAGAAAGTGGGTACTACAGGGATGCCTGCCTGGCTCTGTCAATTAAGCATTCAGCTCTTGATTTCAGCTCACATCATGATCTGATACTGGGGTTGTGGGATCGGGCCCCCTGTCAGGCTCCAAGCTGGATGTGTAGTCTGCTTGGGATACTCTCCTTCTCCCTCCTCCTCGGTCACTCCCCCTGCTGACACTGGCTCTCTCTCCAAAATAAATAAATCTAAAAGAAAAAAAAAAGTGGGTATTGTAGGGGGAAAAAAGACAGAGAGGGAAACAAACCAAAAGAGACTCTTAACTGTAGAGAACAAACAGGGGTGATGGAGGAAGCTGGGTGGGGGATGCGTTAAATGGGTGATGGCAATTACGGAAGGTACTTGTGATGGGCGCTGGACGGTCTACGCAAGTGATGAAGCCCTAAGTTCTACTCCTGAAACCAATACTGCACTGTACATTGACTAACTAGAATTTAAATAAAAATTTGAAAAGAAAACAAAAGAAAGTGGATACTACAGAGATGGTCCAGGTTGGACCCCTAGTGGTGTTGCCTCTGCTATAGAACCGATGCTTTCTCTCTTTCTTTAAATAGACTTTATTCTCCAGGGCAGTTTTAGGCTCACAGCAAAATTTGGCATAAAGTACAGATAGTTCCCACACAATCCCTGTCCCTACACACACACAGCCTCCCCCACTATCAACATCCCCCACCAGCGGCATATTTGTTACAACTGATTAACCTGTATTGACACATCATTATCACCCAAAGTCCATAGTTTAGGGTTCACTCTTAGGGTTGTACATTCTATGGTTTGGACAAATGTGTAATGACATGTATCTACCATCGTGGTATGATACAGAATTGCTTTACTCCCTAAAAATCCTCTGTGCTCCACCTCTTCATCCCTCCCTGTCCCCTAAGCCCTCAAAACCACTGATCTTTTTACTGCCTCCATAATTTTGCCTTTTCCAGAATGTCATATAATTGGAATCATACACTTTTTATACAGTGGACTGAATCTTTGTGTATCCCTCGAAGTTCATTATGTTGGACCTATATCCCCAATGTGATGGTATTTGGCGATGAGGCCTTTGGGAGATGACTAGGTCATAAGGGTGCAGCCCTCATAAGTGGGACAGAAAAATGAATGGACCCCTATAAAAGAAACACTCCACCCTACCCATTCTGTCAGCACCTTCACATTGGACTTCCCAGCTTACAGAACCATGAGAAATAAATTTCTGTTATCTGTTATCTATAAAAGATACCCAGTCTGTGGTATTTCTGTTATATTAGCCTGAAGAGAGTAAGACTGGTTCTTTCACTTAGCAATACACATTTAGTTTCCTCCATGTCTTTTTGTGGCTTGATATCTCATTTCTTTTTAACACTTAAAAAAAAAGTCCATTGTCCAGATGGCCCACAGTTTGTCCATTCACCTACTGAAGGACATCTGTAATTATGAATAAAACCAAACATTGGTTTCAGCACTGTAAACATTGGTTGTAGATTTTTGTGTAGACATACGTTTTCAACTCAGTTGAGTAAATACCTACGAGTGCAATGCCTGGATCATGTGGTTAAGACTATGTTTAGTTTTGTAAAAAACTGCCAAACTGTCTTTCAAAGTAGCTGTACCATTTTGCATTTCCACCAAGCAATGAATAAGAATTCCTGTGGCTCTACATCATTCCCAGCATTTTTGTATTATCAGAGTTTGGGATTTTTGCCATTCTAATCGGTGTGTAATTATATCTCATTGTTTTAATTTGCAATTCTCTAACTACATATGATGTTGGGCATCTTTTCATATGCTAACTTGCCATCTGTAGATCTCTGGTGTTTGGTAAATTCTTTTGACCATTTTTTTTTAAGATTTTATTTATTTGTTTGACAGAGAGAGAGATCACAGGTAAGCAGAGAGGCAGGCAGAGAGAGAAGAGGCTCCCTGCTGAGCAGAGAGCCCTATGTGGGGCTCAATCCCAGGACCCTAAGATCCTAACTTGAGCTGAAGGCAGAGGCTTTAACCCACAGAGCCCCCCAGGTGCCCTCTTTTGCCCATTTTTTTCAAAGATTTTATTTATTTGACAGAGAGAAACGCAGCCAGAGAGGGAACACAAGCAGGAGGAGTGAGAGAGGGAGAAGCAGGCTTCCCGCTGAGCAGGGAGCCCAATGTGGGACCCGATCCCAGGTCTCCGGGATCATGACCTGAGCTGAAAGCAGTCGCTTAACCAACTGAGCCACCCAGGTGTCCCTCTTTTGCCCATTTTAAAATCAAGTTGTTTTCTTATTTTTTTCCAGCTTCATGGGATAGGTTTGACATATGATGTTGTACAAGTTCAAGACATACAACATGATGATTTGACATACATATATACTGAAAATGATTACCACAGTAAAGTTGGTTAACATATCCATCACTTCATATAGTTACTTTGTGTGTGTGTGTATAGTGAGAATATTCAAGATCTACTTTCTCAGCAACTCTCAGGTATACAATATGGTATTGTTGACTACAGTCACTATGCTGTACATTACATCCCATAAACTTATTCACCTTACAACTGGATGAATTTCTTACTCTTGACTACAATTACCCATTTTCCCCATCCTCCCACCAGTCTACTTTCTGTTTCTATGAGTTCGTTTTTTTTAGATTCGGCATAAAAGTGAGATCATACAGCATTTGTCTTTCTCTATCTGACTTATTTCACTTAGAATAATGCCCTCAAGGTCCATCCATTGTTGTTGCAAATGGCAGGATTTCCTTTTTGTGGCTGAATAATATAATGTGTATACCACATTTTTTATCCATTCATCCATCAATATACAGTTAGGTTATTTCCATATCTTGGCTATTGTGAATAATGCTGCAATGAGCATTAGTGTGCAGTTTACCTCTTCAAAATAGTGATTTCATTTCCTCTGGACATATACCCAAAGCAGAATTTCTGGGTCATATGGTAGTTTTATTTTTAATTTTTTTAAAAACCTCCATATTGGTTCCAATAGTGACTGTCCCAACTTACATTCCCACCAACAGAGCACAAGCGTTCCTCTTACTCCATATCTGAACCAACACTTGCTATTTCTTGTCTTTTTGATAACAGATACCCCAACAGGTGATGGAGTATCTCATTGTGGTTTTGATTTGCATTTCCCTGATGACTAGTGATGTTGAGCACCTGTTCACATACCTGTTGGCCATTTGTATATCTTCTTTGGAAAAAATGTCTATTCAGGTCCTTTGCCCATTTTTAAATTGGATATGTGTGGGTTGTTTTTTTGTTTGTTTGTTTGTTTGTTTGCTCTTGAGATGTATGAGTTCCTTACATATTTTGAATAATAACCCCTCATAATATATATGGTATACAAATATATTCTCCCACTCATTTTTTTTATTTTTGAGTTTTAAGAATTCTCTGTATATTTTATTTTTTAAAAGATCAATTGAGTGATTGATTTTAGAGATAGAGAGTGCTCATACATGCATGAGCTAGGGCAGGAATAGAGGGAGAGGGGCAAGTAGACTCTGTGTTGTCCCTCTCCTTGATGCAGGGCTCCATCTCATGACCCTAAGATTATGACCTGAGCCAAAATTAAGGGTCAAACTCTTAACTGACTGAACCATCCAAGTGCCTCTCTGTATATTTTAGACAATAGTCCTCTATCAGATATGTCTTTTGTAAACACTTTCTCCCAGCTGTGCCGTGTTTTCTCATTTTCTTGACAGTATCTTCTACAGAGCATAAGTTTTTAATTTTAATGAAGTCAAGTTTATCAGTTATTTCTTTCATAGATCATGCCTTTGGTGATATAAATGCCATCACCAAACCTAAAGTCATCTAGATTTTCTCCTATGTTATTTTCCAGTATTTTATAGTTTTTATTTCACACTTAAGTCTATAATCCATTTAAGTTAATTTTTGTGAAGGGTCTAAGGTCTGTGTCTAGATTCATTTTTTTTGGTATATTGAGGTTCAGTTGTACCAACACCATTTGTTGAGAACTCTCTTTTATCCGTTGTATGCCTTTGCTCCTCTGTCAAAAGCCAGTGACTATACATGCGTGGGTCTATTTCTAGACTCTATTCTGTTCCATTGGTCTAATTTGTCTATTATTTTTGCCAATACTACACTGTTATGATTACTATAGCTTTATAGTTATGTCGTGAAATTATATTATTTATAAGTAGTATAACAAGAAAAGTTCATCTTAAAAATAAAAAAATACATATAAGGGGTGCCTGGGTGGCTCAGTTGTTAAGCATCTGCCTTTGGCTCAGGTCATGATCCCAGGGTCCGGGGATTGAGCCCCGCATTGGGAATCCCTGCTCAGCGGGAAGCCTGCTTCTCTCTTCCTAACTCCCTCTGCTTGTGTTCCCTCTTTCGCTGTGTGTCTCTGTCAAATAAATACATACAATCTTTTTTAAAAATACGTATAAGCATTTTAAAAGTTAAAAAAAATGCTTATCCTGTCCACCTAGAAGCAACCTGCTTTACTAGCACTGTGAGCATTCTTCAAGATTCATGTGTGTGTGTATAAACATATGTATAATTAAATGAAATAGCCCTAGTCTCATGGAGATCCCAGTATGGAGAAGACACAACACTACAGAACAGTCACAAGACAGTGAGTTGAAGAAGAAATACAGGTTCTAGAGTGGCCTGAGAGCCATGAAGGTTGTGTGTAGTTAGGTGAAAAGGGACTGAGGAGAGATAGCAAAAGGTTTCTCGTAGTGAGAAGAGACTACTGAAGGCACAGAAGTGAGAGAGAACTTGGGAATTATGAGGATCTGAAAGAAGTTCAGTAGGTCTGGAGTCAAGGGCTGAAGGAATGGAATGGAGAATTTCAGGCAAGAAGAGCAAGAGATGGGGCTGGAGGGGCAAGAGGGAATAGCTCACAAAGGGCCTTGAAAGTTACGTTAAGGAGTTAGGCTTTATCTCAAGGCAGTGAACAGCCAAAAGGTTGACTGGCCACAGTAGAAAGGGAATTAGGAGAGTGCAAGACTGGATATAGGAGGTAACCACTCATTCATTTCACAAATATTTATTGAATACCTACTATATGGCAGGCACTGTTCTACATGTCAGAAGTATAGCTGTGTACAAGGAAGAAAAAAGTTTCACTCTTGTGGTCTGTATATTTTAATCAGGGAGACAGATAAGAAATAACTAACTTCAGAGAGAAATAAGTGCTGTGAAGAAACAAAAATAAGGTAATAGAGAGCAACTGACAGAGGGCAGGAAGAGACAGGGTTCCAGAGGGAGACAGGTTATATGCATTGTTAGAGAGCTGGAAGCAAAGATGTGGTTCATCCCCTAGATAAGGATGCTGGTACACAAAATGGTTAAGAACTAGCAGACTCAGTGTGTATAAAGATGCTCTTAAATGGAAGCACACAGATTGTTAGTATAGTCTTCCCACATGGTAACAGAAGCCTGAGTTTAAAAAAGCAGTGATGTGGCAAGAATCTGGTTTCCTTCTCAATTCTGGCAGGACCCACCTTGTGCGGTGGGATCAGGGAGCAAGTGAAAAGTTGAGACAGATGGGATCGCCACTCTATAGTTATATCACTTTCTACAAATCTTGTACCATAGGCTAAATAAATTAGCAATTTAAAGTAGGACTGTATGTCTCTGTGAATGTGTGTACATGTGTGTTCTCTTCTTGCCAATCTCTTCTAATCTGGAATATTGCGGGAATGCCAGGAAGACCTTTTTGAGATAAGCACATTTATTTAAGCTAAGAACTGAGTAAAAAGGAACCACACTTATAAGATGTTAAGGGGAGAGCATTTCAAGAAGAGAGAACAAAAGAGTGGTGAATTCGGAATATCTGAGCTACAAGAAGAACCCTGTGGCTGGAATATATAGTGACTGCATGGGAACCAGCTGTAAATGGGGTTTGAGAGGGAAGCAGTGCCAGAACACTCAAGATCTTAAAAGTCTTGGCATGTGTTTATATTTCAAATACATTGAGAAATGATTGGAGGGTTTCAATCAGGGTAGAGGAATAATCTGGCATTTTTTTAAAAGACTACTTTGGCCTATGTATAAAGAATGGATTGTAAAAAGGGAAGATTAGAAACATGGAGCCCATTAGGAAAGTATTGGAGAACTCCAGGCAGAAGGTAGAAGTGGTGGCTTTAATAAGGACAGAAGTGATGAAGATGTAGGGAAGTGGATAAACCCAAAATCTCCTGGAAGTACAGTTAAGACTTATGAATGAACTGGATGTACCAGGGAAGGGGTGGTGGTGGTGGTGGGATGAAGGAATAAGAGAAACTGAAGAAGACTCGTGGACTTTGGCTTGAGAACTAGGTAGATAATGACACCATTTACCAAGATGGAGCAGTGGAGCAGATGTAGGTTTGAAAAAGCAAAAATTCCATTTTAAAAAAGATTTATTTTAGGGGGCAGGGGCAGAGGAGTGGGGGGGAGAGAGAGAATCTCAAGCAGACTCCCCACTGAGTGCAGAGACAAATGCAGGGCTCAACTTGGGGCTTGAATTCATGACCTTGAGATCATGACCTGAGCTGAAATCAAGAATCAGATGCTCAACAGATTGAGCCACCCAGGTGCCCCCAAAATTCCTTTCTTTTTTTTTTTTTAAGATTTTATTTATTTATTTGGCAGAGAGAAACACAGCGAGAGAGGGAACACAAGCAGGGGAGTGAGAGAGGGAGAAGCAGGCCTCCCGCCGAGCAGGGAGCCCGATGCGGGGCTCGATCCCGGGTCTCCGGGATCATGACCTGAGCCGAAGGCAGTCGCCCAACCAACCGAGCCACCCAGGCGCCCCCCAAAATTCCTTTCTAACATTCAGTTTGAAATACCTATTAGACATTCACATGAGCTGTCAAATAGCTTTTATTACAAAGTTTGTATATCTCTTGTTAAAATATGTCCCTAAATATTTCACATATTTTGCTGCTACTATAAATAGTAGTTTTAAATTTCATTTTCCATTTTTCTACAGTAGATAGAACTATATATTTATTTGAGAGAAAGTACTAACAGGGGGAGGGGCAGAGGGACAAAGTAGACTCCCTGCTGATCTCAAGACCCTGAGATCATGACCTGAGCCAAAGTCAGATACTTGACTAAGCCACCCAGGTGCCCCAAAATACAATTGATTTTTATATATTGACCAAGTATCCTGTGACCTTGTTGAATTATTAATAGTGGCAGGTTTTTTTAATTTTGTTTCTGCAGAGTCCATATAGATACACATCACCTTGTCTGTGAATAAATCTCACTTTTTCCTTTTCAGTCTGTATATCTTTCATTTGTGTTTCTTATCTATGCAACTGGCTAGGCTGTCCATGACAATGTTGAACAGAAGTAGTGAGAACGGAAATCATTCCTTTCTTTCCATCCCATGCTTGCTTTCTTCTCCTATCTTAGAGAGAGCATTTAGTCTTTCACCTTTAAGCATGATGTTAGCTGTAGATCTTTTTCATAGACATCCTTTATCAGGTTGAGAGAGTTCCCTTCTATTCCTAGGTTTTTGGGTGCATCTATGACGAAGGGTGTTGAGTTTTGTCAAATGCTTTTACTGGTATCTATTGTATAATTATCATTTGGGGTTTTTTCCCGTTTATTCTGATAATGTGTTGCATTGCATTGATTTTCAAATTTTAAGCCAACTTTGCATTCTTTTTTTTTTTAAGATTTTATTTACTTATTCGACAGAGAGAAACACAGCTTGAGAGGGAACATAAGCAGGGGGAATCAGAGAGAGAGAAGCAGGCTTCCTGCCAAGCAGGGAGCCCCATGTGGGGCTTGATCCCAGGACCTCATGACTCAAGCCAAAGGCAGCCACTTAATGACTGAGCCACCCAGGCTCCCTCAGCTTTGCATTTTTGAGATAAACTCTACTTCTTTAAATTCGTTTTACATATTACTGATTTGATTCCTATTATTTTAACAGGAAAGGTTATACCTATGTTTGTAAGAGATATTAGTCTAAAATCTCAACTTCTTGTCATGTCTTTGTCAGATTTTGGTCAGGGTTACACTAGCTTCATAAAATGATATTCCTTTCTCTATTATTTGAGAACATTCATGTAAGATTGCTATTACTTTCCCCTTAAACATTTAGTAGACTTAACCAACAAAGAATTTGGGCTTAGAGTTTTATGAGAGGATTACAAATTTGATTTCTCTGAAATAGGGATATTTAGATTTTAAAATCTCTTATATCAATTTTATTAAGTTGTGTATTTGATGGAATTTGCCCATTTTATCTAAGCTGTTCATTTATTAATAAAGTTACTCATAGTATTTCCTTATTATTTTTTTAAGTCTGTAAGATCTGTAGTAATGTCTCCTTTTTCATTTTTAATTTTGGTAATTTGTGTTTTCTTTTTTCCTTCTTTCTTGGTACAGATTTATCAGTTTTGTTTCATTTTTTTCAAAGAACTAATTTTTGTATTAGTTTTCTCCACTTGTATTTTATATTTCATTGACATTATATTCTTTTCCAAAATAAGCATTTAAAGATATAAATTTTCTTCTAAGCACTGCTTTAGATGTATCCCACAAACTTTGATGTGTTTCACTATCATTCAAATAAAAATATTTTCTTGTTTTAAAATTTTATTTATTTATTTTTGGCGGAGAGAGACACAGCAAGAGAGGGAAACAAGCAGGGGAAGTGGGAGAGGGAGAAATAGGCTTCCCGCTGAGCAGGGAGCCCAATGCCAGGGCTCGATCCCAAGACCCTGGGATTATGACCTGAGATGAAGGCAGATGCTTAACAAGTGAGCCATCCAGGCACCCCTTGATGAAAATATTTTCTAATTCCTTGTGATTTCTTTGACTTATGAGTTATCTGGTAATATGTTATTTTCACATATTTGGGGATTTTTCTGGACATTTTATTGTAATCAACTCCTAATTTAACACTGTTGTGGTCAAAAAATATACTCTTGTAAGATTCTAGTCCTTCAACAGTTAGTGATATATATTCATTCTGTGGCACAGCATACAGTCTATCTTGAAGAATCTTCAATGTGCTCTTGAAAAGCATGTGTATAAAGTACTTCAATGCAGAGTTTGATAAATGTCAATAGGTCAAGATGGTTGATGGTATTGGTCAAATATTCTATGGCTTTACTAATTTTTTTGTGTTCTATAAATTATTAAGGAAGTATTAAAACCTCCAACTACTGTTATGGGTTTGTCTACTCCCTTTAGTTCTGTGAATCTTGCTTCGTGTCTTTTAAAGCTCTATTATTAAGTGTATATAAATTTTGGATTTTTATTTCTTCTTGATGAATTGTTTATTAAGAAAATCCCTCTAGCAGCACTCTTAACTTCACAGTCTATTTTATCTGATATCAATTAATATAGCCACTCCAGGTTTCTTATGATTAGAATTTGCATTGTATATCTTTTTCCATTCTTTCACTTACCTGTGTCAGTATATTCGAAATGAAACTCTTGTACGTAACTGAGTCTTGCTCTTTTATTCAGTTTGATGATCTGGAATATATGGTCCATTTATATGTAGTGCAGTTACTGATATGACTGATATGACTGATTTACTATTTGTTTTCTCTTTGTCTCTTCTATATTTTGTTCCTTTATCCCTTTTTTCTTGCTTTTTTTTGTATTCCATTTTATCTCTTCCACTAGCTTTTTTGATATACTTCTTTCTTTTAAACGTTGTGTCAAGAAATACGATATACATCCATAACTTAGCAGTCTATAATGAATTAATATATCACTTCACATATAGTACAACAATCTTACATTGTTATAAACCTCACAGTATACTACAGTATATTTTTTTCTTTAAACAGTTATCTTTTTAAAGAAATTTAATGA